>JACXGK010002130.1:37374-58865 GCA_016801125.1 Novumbra hubbsi | reverse complement strand
GCCCCGCCCAGGAGTGGTGCCCCGCCCCGCCCAGGAGTGGTGCCCCGCCCCGCCCAGGAGTGGTGCCCCGCCCCGCCCAGGAGTGGTGCCCCGCGGCCGACAGACCTGCAGCTCCCGGTTGTGGTTCTCGCAGAGCAGCTGCATGAGCCGCAGGATGGGCTGCATGATGGTGATGACCACGCTCATCTCGCCCTCCTGGTCGTCAGCCGCGCCGGCCCCGCCCTGACCCTCGCCGGCGGCCGGGTGCTCCTCGGCCTCGACCTCGTGGCGGTACGAGGCGAACGCCCTCCTGGTGAGCGCGGAGGCCTCCGCCAGCTGCTCTTTGGCCTCGTCGGTCACCACGGCCACCGGCTCCTTCCCTGTGGGGCGGAGGAGGCGCTATCGGAGGCGGACGCGGCAGAGTAGGACAGTGCGGCACCGGGGGGAGAGCCTCGGCGTCGGAGCGGTCACGGGAGACGTGCTTCAGCACTAGCCCCCCCCACCCCCACCCCCCCCGGGTCACAGTGTGAGACAGCGAGATGTGTTTGTAAACTGACCTCGCTTTCCTTTAGCGTTGGGCGTGTCCTTGTCAGGAGGTTCCTCCTCCTTCTTTTTGCTGCCCAGGTCGCTGGTGTTGACAGTCACAGTGGCCTTGATCTCCTGCTGAGCCAGCTTCATCCGCTCGTAAAAAACCTTGAAGAACATCTCCGACTTGCTCTCCCCGGTCAGACGCAGGAAGAAGGATTTCTGAGCACGGACAACAGGGAAAAGGTAACGGTTATGTCAGTCAGAAGAGGTTTTCTTTTGGTTAACTACGTGTCTACATAGATAACGGTTATGTCAGTCAGAAGAGGTTTTCTTTTGGTTAACTACGAGTCTACATAGATAACGGTTATGTCAATCAGAAGAGGTTTTCTTTTGGTTAACTACGAGTCTACATAGATAACGGTTATGTCAGTCAGAAGAGGTTTTCTTTTGGTTAACTACGTGTCTACATAGATAACGGTTATGTCAGTCAGAAGAGGTTTTCTTTTGGTTAATTACGTGTCTATATAGATAATGGTAATTTCAGTCAGAAGAGGTTTCCTTTTGGTTAACTACGTGTCTACATAGATAACGGTAATGTCAGTCAGAAGAGGTATACTTTTGGTTAACTATGTTTGTATATAGATAATCGTTATGTCTTTTGGTTAACCATGTGTCCATATGACAAGCCGTGGATAGAGGGACGTGACATGGCATTGACATGTTCTGATAATGCAGTCTTCATTATCATCTAAATATTGATATATGCTTCCCATGGGAAGAACTACAACGTAAACTGTCTACCTGTCTGTCACATAGCCAGAGGCCCTCTTTCTCAGCAGCTGTTGCATAACCCTCAAATCTCAGCTCTCTGCCAAAGGAAAAACCTGAAGAGCTTTTCACTGCTCACCAGATTTTAAACTATTTGCTCTCTGCCAAGGTCGCACAGCTGCTGAGACTGAAAAGGGCTTAACTTCACACAGCATACCCAGCCAGCGATCACACAAAGTTGCAAACAAAGATGGTTTTCGGTTCATTTAGCATCCAGTAACAACAAACGAACGTACGCGACTCTTGATCTAGAACCTAACAAGCAAACTCATTTGACCATTTTTTACTGCATCAGTTTTCCCAGGCTGGTATAGCCTGTCCTATTTTTCCCCTCAGCATCCGTCATTACGTAAGGCTTGTAATCTGCCGTGTGCTCCATGGGAGGCAGCTCAAACCCTGTTGCATCACAGTACGATGGGGGAACGGAGGCAAAGAATAGAAGGACAATCCTGCCACCATTTCTGAGCCCCAGAGTGGATAGAAGAGGGAGTGAGGGTGGGGGGAGAGGTGGGGGACAGAGAGGGTGGGGTGTTATAGCATGGGACAGCTTGAAGAAGCCCCTTACATAACCAGCCTTCGATTCAGGTCGAGTCGGCACCCGTTGAAGTCCCTCGGTCCGGGAGAACAGGACACACGGTAGAGTATCATCACGTGGATTAACAGTTAAGGGCCAGAACCTCATTGTAAAACTGAGCATGAAGTCAACCTCAGTTTACTAATCATAGGCCCACTAGGAACCAGGACCCGAGAACACGCTCAAGGATTCAATTAGTTAAAGCACACCCCCCCCCCGCTTTTACTTTCCTGTAAACAACAGAATGAAAATAAATTGGAAAAGCCTAACCTTGTTGA
Source organism: Novumbra hubbsi (assembly GCA_016801125.1). Classification (NCBI taxonomy): domain Eukaryota; kingdom Metazoa; phylum Chordata; class Actinopteri; order Esociformes; family Umbridae; genus Novumbra; species Novumbra hubbsi. The sequence continues at coordinate 56,678 of JACXGK010002130.1, read as the reverse complement.
AAAGAGCGGGTCATTCGCTGCTCGTCAGGATCATGAAATAACAGTGGTTATGTACACGGGCGGAGATGTCAACTTTAAAACAACGTTAACCAATTGAGATGGGAAGCCCTTGTGACTGTGACCATGAAGTAATTTCATCGCGGACGGCTTGGATGACAGTCATTATGTGAACACCTGACTGCCTTATGTCAATGACCCAGACGACGACAACAACAACAACAGCAACATCATCATCATCAGCAAGACGAGTTGGGGAAAATCCTGCCGTGGCAATAAGCCTACTACTGCAAATCTGCCAATTGGAAGTGTGCTGCTTCGGTTTTCAATTCGATGTTGAAGAGGTTTACATACCGTGGGAAAATGTCAGCCAGAGAAGAGAATACAACTGGGTTATGTCATTAAGATACAGCTACAAGGTGACAGCAACAAGCTCTTTCTGAGGGTACTCGAATGCCCATCTCAACCCAATGCAGGGACTGCAGCCTTTTTCCACCCTAGTGATACATAGTGCTTGTCAATACCTGCACTCACGGGTGCAAACAAGGACACTGCTCACGGGTGCAGATTCCCGCTCATGGCGGTGACCTAACCGGGAATGTCCCACGGCGCGTGACGGCTAGAGATTAGTGGCGGTGGGGTTGGAGAGTGTGTGTCTTGGCTTTAAGGGTTATCGGTGATCCGTCTGGTGTCTGAGCCCGTGGGCTGGGAGAGGATTCGGGAGGACGGACGTGGCCGCTGACGCCTTGGAGCGCGGGCCCAAACGCACGTCACATCCCCAGGGAACAGCGCGAGTTGGAGCGGCGTGGCTTAGTCCTGGGCGCGCACCGTCCACCTGCCGGGTCATTCTTCCAGGAAGGCACCGCATCGGCTAGGACCCGCGGGGAGCCCAATGCTGCGCTAAGCCTTCTCATCCTGCCGACCCTGGAGCTGTCAGTCACGTACAGTATACCGGCTGCGGGAGTCGGCTGGGTGGGTGGGCAGAATAAAACACGTACGCGTTCCCTCTCTTCCGTCTGACCCAACATCAACACGGGGAAATTATGGAAGCTCTATTAATAGCTCTCCCTCCCTCCCTCCCTCTCTCCCCATCCCCACCCCCAACTCCCTTTCAAAGCCACTGAGCAACCTGGCAGTAATTACCAGAGTTACGTACAGTAACCATCTAGCCGGTAACCACAGAGACCCGCTCTTTCACCAGTCACGAGGGAACCCCCCGGTATCCAATCACTCCCGGCAACGGCTCTCGGCTACACGGTTGCTGGCGTTCAGAGCGAAGGCTGTGATGTGACTTATGGTACCCATGTCAGCTGGGCGTGGATGCCACCCGGGTTACGTAAGAGAGAGGAAGGGTTTTAGTGCGTTGAAGGGGGGTAAGAAAAATGGACGGTACCAGTTATGGTAAATATTTGACTCCCCATTACCATCACATGCGATGCCAACAACCCAGGTGCAAATCCTTTCAAAATTAGAGGGCGACTTGGGAAAGATTGCAGTGCATGCGGAAAAGCCTTCGAAACAGTGAAATAGAGCAGGGGAAAAGTCCTCCCTGATGACGTGGGAAACTACAGGTTTACTTATTTTTTTCATACTAGGAAATATTTTTCTGTGACATTTGTCAAATTGGGTTACTTTCATTTGGAACGGAAGATTACATGCATGCAGAAATAGGTGAAAAAAGTGACCACTTTCCAGGGGTTGTGCCGGGTCTCATTTTCTACGGACTCGGCTAAACCCGGCTAAACCCGGCTAAACCTGTCTTCATTCAGCTCACAAAAAATCATCAGAAATAATATTTGAAAAAGCCTCCTTGATTGTGGGCCTTTCTTTCAGATGACTCTCAGTGAGCAGGATCCAGACAGAACGAGACACCAGAGACACTCATGAATGTAGGTCCATCAAGTTGACAGTTCTCAGTCTTCAGTCATTGCAATAAAATACTGTGTATTGGAATTGGAACCACTCTTGCTTTCCAAAATGATTCCCACAACGATTTCAGCCAGTGGTAGGTCATACCCGTCAGACGGGTGCGCAGTACAAGATCTTTTCACGTGTGTGAAACTCCTCAGCCCTACCATCACCCCCCCTTTCCAGATGAGGTGCAGATACAGCATGTGACTCAGACAGTCTTGAAATACCCCTGCCAGCCCTCATTTTTAAAAAATGCTTTCCTATAGTGGCTCAAGGCTTGAAGGGACTGGTTTTTTAAGTAGTTAGTTATATCACTTACAACAACACAAAAATAGACATCTTAAGAGCTCTAATGGTGACTGGTGGTAAACCAAGATGCTTATTTAAGACAGTGTTTCGTTTTAAAGGGCTATCAATTCTGGTTTAAAAAAAAAACTGACCTTTGACCTAACTTGCGGGGCCAGTAGATGACAACGATCTTTTGTCACACTGCAATGACCTCAATATAGGTGGTTCTGCCTGCTTCCTGGGTTGTGTTAGTCAGTAGTGTGGGCATCAGTGGCCAGTAAGGGCCAGGCACAATTCCAGACAGAGCAATCAGCATCACAACACAACTGACTTTGAGCACTAATTTCTAACCAATTCGGAAGTCTATGAAGAAGCAGAACCGTTCACCGAGACTGTAGCGCTTTAGACTGGCGGAGCCTCAGCAGATGGATTTCCTCAATCAGGAACTAGCCAGTCTGGGGAATAGAACACTAGCGGGGCTCCACTTAAACTCGGAAGACCTTTAAAAATGGGAAGCTGTTCCTTCCATTTTCTATATTGTCGAGGACAGCCTGAATAAGGCATCGGGAGGTTAAAACGTGTCCTCACAAAAACGGTTTCATGTTCACAAAATGGTGCGACTGGGTGACAACGGCACGTCTGAAAGGGCAGTCAAATGGATTACGAACAATGGGAGCCATAATAACATTGGAACAATGGGAGCCATAATAACATTGGGCCCAAAGCGTGAGGACGCAGTGTGCCAACGTCCTTGGTAAGTCCTTTATTAGGACGACGTGCATATAATCAGTGGACAACTGCTAATGTGCCCATGGGTGGGAGCAAACCCGGCCCCCATCTTTTCCTGTTCACTGACTTACACACAGACACACACTTCGCTCAGCAATCCACTGCACCTCAGTTCTCAATGCGTTTTACCTTTGGCCCTTCACCAGCCCCCTCCCCCTTTCCCGTTGGCCTGACGACGGCCCCAGATTGCCACAATAACAAATAAACAAACTGCATGGGGAAATCTGATGGCATGTTTTTCTCCTGCTTTTCTCTATGAACAACAAGAGCTCTTCTGTCCTAAAAGGGGCCGGCGGGGTCAGAATTATGTAAGAGGCAGAAATGTGATGCGTCTGCTGATGTGTTTTAGATTCACTCAGCCACATACGTGACTCGGCAACAAAGCTCACTTGTCTCCAGGGAAACGAGAGAGAGAAAAGAAAAATCCCATAATGAAACGAGGGCGGCCCGTCTGAGCTTGTGCCAGCCCCTTGGCTACGATGAGAGAACTTTCCCGCCAACACGCCCCTCCGAATAAGACATTTGGGCCGACCTCCCACGATGGCAGCGACCAGCAATTCCCTGGTGACTGTGGAGCCCAGTGACCGGGGTGTTTAACAGGGGGAGGAAAAAAGATCACAGCCACGAAACGACTTCGTGAAACGACATGCTTCATCGAAATACAAAAAAAAAAGCCCAGGAAGGAGAACGGACCTCACAACAAAAGAGTCCCTTCACATAACGGAACAGCGATGCCCCTGCTGAACTGTCCGACGCACTGACAATGAGAAATTCTCTCTAAGCACAAACCCGGAAACGTGCTTTCGCCGCGAAGCCGACGGAGAGGCACACCCGGGACACGCGCTGTTGACCTCAAAACGAGTCCCGGACCGAAGCCCCCGTCCCCGGGTTTGTATGCGCGCTACGCGTGATAAGCGGATGGTCTGTGTGAGACGCTGGGCCGCAGTCTAAGGTGAGGCACCTCGTCCCGCCCCTCAAGACACCTCCCCCGGTCCTGGCGGCTCAGCGGGGCACGCCAAACAGGCGGGGTGTCTCGAGGCTCGCTGCATTATTCTGCCAGGGGCGTGTTGCCGTCACGTAACAGTTCATCCAAGTACGCGGAAACCCAAGCCCGGCTTCATCCGGTAGAACCGCGATGCAGAACGGCCGCTGTGCCACGAGCCTGTTTCCGCGCGGCCACCGAGACGCGCGGGCGGTGACATGTAATTGGACTCCGATCTGTAGCGCGACGCCCTCCCCCGGGTCTCCACTTGACCTTGAGGCTCAAGGAGAGAAGGGCTGCGTTGCCATAGCAACCCCGGGCCGACTGAGAGGGCGGGAAGGGAAACACCGGGGGAGCTAATCAGAGCCTGGCACTCTCCCTGCGGGCCAGGTCCGCCTCCGCTTGTCGCCCTCTTCCTCCGGCCCCAGGCCCTCCGGCGTGCCTCGCTCACGCTGACGGTGGGCACGCGGCGGCGCTAGCTCAAACTCACCTGGATGACAGTGTTCCCGCCCTCCAGCAGGGCGATGGCCAATAGGATGCTCTCCTGGAAGATACGGTCGCTGGTGGCGTTCATGATGAGGTCGATGACGAGGTCGGACGCACCCTCTTTATCCAGGCGGCACTGGACTTCGTGCAGGGTCAGCTCCCCTCGGGCCGCGGCTGCCCCAGAACTCACCACTGTGGAGCGACAGAGAGAGGGAGACATGGAGAGAGGGGGAGACAGGCAGAGAGAGGGAGACATGGAGACAGGGGGATACATGCAGACAGAGAGAGGGGCAGAGAGAGGAAGAGACAAGTAGAGAGAGGGGGACAGGGAGAAAGCGGGAGAGACAGGCAGAGAGAGGGAGACAGAGAGGGAGAGACAGGGAGAGAGACAGGCAAAGAGGGGGAGAGATAGGCAGAGAAAGGGAGAGAGAGGGAGAGACAGGCAAAGAGGGGGAGAGACAGGCAGAGAGGGGGAGAGACAGGCAGAGAGGGGGAGACAGGGAGAGAGAGGGAGACAGGGAGAGAGAGGGAGACAGGGAGAGAGAGGGAGACAGGGAGAGAGAGGCAAAGAGAGGGAGAGACAGAAAGAGAGAGGGAGAGAGGCAAAGATAGAAAGACGGGGAGAGAGAAACAGGATCAGAACTATTATGAGCCAGAACAGAGTGGAAGGCCACACAGTACATAGAGAACATGTCGCTCCAGTAGAAAACCACCCTCTTACATTGCCAGACTGGTGGATTGGAGAGATTGTTCCTGTTCAACGATTTGCCACGCCTACTTATTTCCCTTTTTTTTATCTATTTTTGAAACGCAAACCAATGGCATCCCAAGGATGTTGTGAATACCATTGTGTCACTTGAAAGTGTATTTCCAGCCATCCTAGCCTGGTCCCAACGACGCCCCGCTTGGGCCACAAACAGATGGGCAATCATTTTACCCATAGTGCCACGTTCTGGCTGCGGGAGCAGGTGACCGCACTCCACAGGCAATTCTGCTCTAGAGCACGCCTCCGTGGTCGCCTGGCAACAACACGGCCCACCTCGGCCGAAGGAAGATCATACGCTGAGGGACGGAGCACGGGTCCAAAGGCTTAATGGAGGACAGGGGCAGGAGGGAGCTGGAACTGGAAGGAGATCATTCCAACTAGCCAGCCGTGGAGACGATGAACCGGGACCCAGGATTTATTTTATACTACCGTGAGTTACAAAGGCATACGTGAACCAGTGTCTAGACAGGTACCGGCTCGAGGTTTCCCGTCCGCTCCATTGGGGACGGGGCCGTTGCTGAACGTTGTCACGCTGTCTCTTCTGGCCCCGGGCTTCACGTTCCCATAGTAACGATTCACCAGAATCTGTCGTAGAGCTTCACCCTGGTGGAGAGAGGTGATGTCAGGGGACAGAGCAAACTACTTCAGAATTGCTTTGAGTTATTAAATCCAACAGTGTATTTGTCTGGGGAAAAAATGCATGAGCCTCAAGATAAATCAGACCAAAATCAGTGGGAACGGACTAGTGCTAAATGAAAATGTTTCTTACAGAAGAAATAGTGCCCGTGGTATCATTTTAAATGGAACAGTTTTGAGAAGGGTACAATGAGAAAACTTCAGACAAGACAGATCACCTGAAACAAGACTGACTAATTACAGTGACGATTTGGTCTATTTAAAAGTTGTGTGAAGTACCTGATAATAATGCAATTGTATGACTAAGAGGGTTCCACTCTACTTTTTGTTATGTTTCTTTCTCAACGGTGCCATTGAGGAGCTTGAGCAAGCACATTAGTTGTGGTTTGGTTTGGAACCTTGCCCTGCCGCCCCACCATCACACAATTACTGTTGTTCACTCAACACAAAAACACTTCCTTATTAATTGCAGCCTGGGTCAAGAGGGCATCTAGTAAAAGCATGACCCATCGCAAACGCAACGAGCTTAGTTTGCTTTGCTCGAAAGACATCAAGGCGGTATTCATTTAAGTCCTTTATGTCTCATCTTCCTGAAAATATTGAGTTCTCTGAAAGTGCAGCTTTCCCGCCAACAGAAAATGTAGCAAAATCGGCCAAATTAGCAGCAGGTAAGTTCAGTGGTGAACTTCTTTTTGTGGGAGGCAAGAGTTCAGTAAGGCAAAACCCACACAACAATGGACATGTAGAAGAATATATTAAATATGTTGGACACTTGACTGCTTTAATATATATATATTCATTCAGTTTTATAAACTAAAGGTTAAAATATTTTTTCGGACAAAGCTATGTCATTTTTTATTTTATTTTTAATCATAGCTTCTTTAAGCAGGTTCACATTAGGAGTTATGACTTACACCAATGCCCAGTATAGCATGTGTCTCCCCGAATGGACTAATTCCTAATACCACCTATCCGTTTCCTGTATTTTTCCCTTTAAATATGTGACAGGCACGAAGCAGTGGCCAGTTAGTAGAGGGTCACCCCATGGGGAGAAGGGCAAGCTGTGGAAGCAGGCCAGACCAGGCCAGACTAGGGTGGGCCGGAGAGCAGAGGGAGCGCAAAGCTTCCGACAGGACTTCACCTACCCTTCTCTGGTCCTCCAGTTGCTTTTGGGGCAGATTGGGGTCAAGCTCCTGAGAGTGAGGTGAGTTAGCAGAAAGCAAATCAAATAAAAGTCCAAAAAGAACATGTTGGGGGAGGAAAAACAAAACAAAGAGGGCTGTTAATACTGTGCATATTAGTCCTGTTTCTGACATGCAGGGAACTGGGTCAAAAGACATGCAGTTACTAGAGAGGGGTGGATGAGTTGGGGTGGATGTGGGGAAGTGGGGAGTGAAAAGACTTTTGCCAGGATTAGTGTAGAGCCTGAAAACCATCTTCACTCCATGAAAACAGTCTAAGTGCATTTGATAGGATACGGAATCAACGTAGGATCAAAACTGACTAAAAACGGGAAATGTGATCACATTTTCGTAATAAATCAGACTCGTTCAAGACTGACATTCGAGGGAGATAAGAATTTATTCAATGTCACGGAATTAAGAGTAGTCATCTGGTGTGTGTGTGTGGGAAAGTTGGTCAGGCTTGATGCATGGCATAGATACAGGCTACATGTTTTATCTTATGATGGTCCTAACTAGCGAGCCCTGCAGAGATATTCAAAGTGAAACCAAATGTACCACAACCTGCCATTAAAATGTATCTAGTTCAGCTGCACGCCAAACAGATGTAGCTCTATATTGGAACCCAATGACACACCGGGACACCTTTATTCTGTGACATATTTATTGCTAACATCTTATTGCAAACCTACATTCTGAACGAGACTGCCTAATGACCAAATTAGAATATAAACAATTTGACGGTAAAATTACCGCTTCTGACTTATATTTAAGTCTTTTCGAAGAAGATATACAGTATATATATATATATATATACATATATATTAAATCTGGCCATTCTTTTAAATTAACCCATTAACATTTCCACCCCAATTCTAAGGTTTACTATGCCAGACCTTGCTGCTCACTGCTCAGAGAGAGTCACATCCTGGTTACTTGGCGGTAGCAGCATACAGCCAATCATGTTCATTATATTAAGGGAGCAATCTGCTGGCATGGAGAAAACACAACTCTGGCCATGAGCAAGTACCCAGCCCAGTCCGGGTTACATAACCGAGCCAGTGCCGAGTGTTAGTAGGGCTACTGACACACTGTTAACCCATGACCCAGGGTGCCATGGAAAAACACTCTGCTCGCCGGTTCTACAACCGGAAGAATGAAAACTGGACTTCACTCCAAACTCTGGGGACCGAGGATGGTTTGGAATGAGGGGGGGGGGGGCAAACCGGGGTTGTTCACGGCACTGGACCTTTTCAAGGATGAGGGATGACTCAGATGGAGAAGTGCTATCATGGGATGTGGCCACCACAAAGTAAAACACGGACAGTCTACCATCTACGTTCTACAACGACCCGTATCAGGACCCGGCCGATATGGGTGTTGAACTCACATCAGGCGCCGGGACTTCAGGCTCGGCCAGCAGAGGGGCCAGCTAATTGGACAGCAAGACAGGAGAGAGATCTGCATTAGTCGAGGTCTTGGTGAGACCATCCTGGATAAACAGCAGAGATCCCCCCCCCCCTCCCAAACCAGACCGATTCCTTCTAGGCAGTTCTCAGGTCAGTTGCCTCACAGCTCACTGTCTGTCTGGCCGGTTTCACTTCATCAGTTGTCCCGTCGCGTTGGACCGGCAGCGATGAAAGTGCACGATTTGCATCCAAGAGGACGGGGGATGACGAGCTGGCCTCTAACCTGACTCAACACCGAGTCTCTGCTGTTACTGGACCCCTGACGGATCCGTGTTGCGTTCTCATCCATATTCTACACTCTCTGCACACCCGTCGCCACTGAGGCCGCTAATGCTTGCCCTCGGCTACCGGTTTAGTAGTTTATGTCAGGTTATCGATATCCGCGCGCCCTAATAAACTGGAAGGTCCTAGAAGGCAAAATAAGATCGAAAACACATCACCTGACTTAATGTCAGGCGGGACGCCAGAGACAGAAAGAGATGCATCTTGTTTTCAGTGCGCCGGTAGCGGATATGACACCCTCGCCTACACATTCGTAAACATAAATTAAAAAAAAAAAGAAAACAAGGGGACGTTTAGGAGGCAAAACAGAACAGATGTGATAAAATCAAGTTGTGGCGAAGTCAAAAGCCCGAGAACAGCAGGCCACATGGCTGCTGACTCCTCGCCAGTAAACCGGCGCTGAGTAATTACGAGACTAGACAACCCCCCCCCCCCCATAATGCCGCCATTTCCTGTAAAACTCAAATTCCACGAGGAAAAAGGATGACTAGCTCGTAAACAATGCTCTAAGGTTCTAACCTAGATTCACTTGTCTAATTGAGTTGAGGGAAACGTTCCAAAGCTACTTCTAAGGTTCCCCATCCGTCAACGCCTTGAGTGGTTGGAGCATGACAGCTATTATGGACCTCAGCTGACCTGAATGCCTTCCTCGAATCCCAGGGATCTGATCGCCCCGTTGCTTTTCCCTGAGACTGCCGGCGTCAGCACTGGGCGCCCGGACCAATGGCGAGCAACGTCGGTTTCTCACGCGGTAGGACGTTGACTGCGATACACTGAGCAGAACCATTACCCGCACAGGACCAGCCTAAGGTCACCTCTAATGAAGACGTCATGGGCCTGGAGTCGAAAAACACCCATCTGTCTGTTTCACCCTGGCTAGACTATGTGACAGCGAATGACCCCCCTCACATGCCTCAGTATGGCAGATTAGAAGTCAGGGAGGAACAACAGACGGAGAGATATGTCGAGAGATACAGTTTAAGATGGAGGCAGATCAGCAGAGTGAAGGAGAGATAGGGTCAAACCAACAACCATAACATGACAGGGCCTTTCCTGAACGAGGGGCGAGTCTGAAACAGCCCACACTCTGTCTCTTCAGCCCCCCCCCCCCCCCCATTCCCGAACACACCACCCTGCCTGTCTCTTGGTAAACAGCTTCTCCACACTTTATTGGCAATTGCTGCAGAAGGTCACACATCAGCGGAGAGTCTGCTTTTCATTGGTGGGGGAAAAAAAAGAGAATGCGTCCTTATGTAACCGGTGCCTGAAGGCGGCGGGGGGCGAGTGATCGGGGCAACCGCGGAGGAGCTAGGACTGAGCTGCACGGCCGGCAGAAATGCCTACAGCGCCCCCTGTTGGCGGGGATCGGAGAACCACCTCGGGGACTCACGTACATCGCGGCAGCTCTGAGAATTACCCAGGAAACTCGGGGCAAGGCTGAGGCGGAAGACACCAGACCCGAGAGGGATAAAGACAGAATGATGTGAGAACATGGAGGCAAAAAAAAAAACAATCGGTAGAGGAAGAGAGAGCAAAGGAGATAAAGAGAAGAAAGCAACGGATAAAGAGAGAAACACACACAGAAAGAAAAAGAAAGACACCAAAAGAGAGTGAGTATGTGTGTGAGAAAAAGGGAGGTTGCCAAGATAGATAATGAGACGATGAAGATGATCTGGCACCTAGAAGCGAGGGAGTGAGAGAGACCCGCAACAGACACACACACACACACACACACACACACACCTCCTGCATAGCAATCATCCACGTTACGTAACTCCCCCCACCCTAGTCGGCACACAACGTTGGGCCCTACTGCCGTGTTATCTCTGCACTCTGCCGGGTACCATTGCATCACCCCCCCCCCCCAACAAAAACAAACAGGATAAGACCTCCAGCACAGGAGACGTGTACGGCAGGAGGGTGATATCCCATGCGGAGTCTGGCCGCCATGGTCACGTAACAGCCGAGGGGCAGACAGAGCAGCGCTGTTACTCCTGCTGAGGAGAACTGTGGGCTCCGGAGCAACCCCGGGGTCTGGGTCGTGGGGGGGGGGGGTCTGCACGTGCCAAATGTGCAGACCGGGGTGTGTGTCTTTGATATTTATGTGCGCGCGCGCGTACATTCTTCTGGAACTATACATGGGGGTTGCCCAGACAACAATGAGGCGGTCTATCTCCCGTTTTTAGGAGGGGATTTCCGTCACTGGATAACACATGATGCGGGGAGGGAGAGAGATAGAGAGAGATAGAGAGAGGAAGGGAGGGAGAGAGATAGAGAGAGGGAGGAACAGAGGGAGGTAGAAAGAAAGAAAGAGAGATATAGAGAGAGGGAGGAAAAGAGAGTTAGAGAGAGTAATAACACATGATGCGGGGAGGGACAGGGAAAGAGAGAGGGATGGAAAAAGAGAAAGATAGAGCGATAGAAAGGGAGGTAGAGAGACGCTCATGTGATCTTCTGGAAAAGGGGCAGCTGAGAGAACAGATTCTCCAACCCTCACTTTTACCCTCATCTGTATTTCTCAAACTCTCCGCAGTGTAAATCAAGTGATCCCACTGGTGCCTGGATCACGTTCTACTGATCAAGAATAACTTCAGCACTATCGCGTGACTAAAAGTAAACAACATATTTTAAAATGGTTGGGAAAAAAAAAACCTTGTTTGCGGTATACCGTGCTCCTAAACACCATATCCTCCGCGGCAATGGGAGGGGATGTACTGAAAAGTCTGGCGCAATGACATTGATAAGCGGAATATTAGCTGTTGCGTAACATCCAGGAACTATAAACACTTCTGAGTAAGAGAGGTGTTGCATGACATTAGTCAGTGGTGCCACTTTGGCCCCTCCCACATGCCACAGGCCTTCCACGGAGAGGACGTGACAGACTAGGGGGAGTGTCCTCTTCCTCCAAGACAGGCACGGACAAACAAACACACAGTGCACATGCAAGTAGCGCACCGACCGGGATTAGAACACCCCACACTTTCATGTAGATTCCAAAGTAAGCATTGGCAACACCTCATGCAAAAAAGTGTGAGTGTCAGTGTGTTTAAAATTAATATTTGAAATATATAAAGATGTAAAAAAAAATATATATATATATATATATTTCCACATTACTATCTTCCTACAAACTCGGAGGGTGTTTTTGAAAACCCTCCAATACAAATGACACATTTTAGGATGAAATATGAAGATGTTCTGAACACGTATTTGCATAACCAAACATTCACACACACACACGTGAAACCGAAGAAGCACCCAGGCTGGGGCTCATCCACAGTCCCTAACCCCCTAACCCGGGGGGGTCCGTGATCGGGTAACGGCCCCTACATTCAGGGGATGGCTCCAGTGGGTATAAATACTCACACCTGCTTTGGTAATGATAGCGCAGAGCCGAAAGGGGAACCACCCCACCCATGACCCTCTGACTGCCACCCGTAGACTGGCTGTTGGTTCCTCCAAAACAGGCCCTGACCCCAGTCTCTACTACCTGACTTCCCAAACGCATTCGAAAACGGTTCTAACTACACTCACCGACGCGGGGGGGGGAGAACTTGTCGGATAAAACTACAATACCCATTTCAATGTCGCTTGTTTCTTCCGCAAAATAGGTCCACGTTTCCAATATGCCCACGTTTCCTCATAGGCCGGATGTCATGACACGGGATTTACCCGAGCCATGTAACCGCACGACGTCCACGGACCCGCGGTGCGACGTAAACATCAGGCCCTCCTGACTGGCCCTCATCCACTGACGCGTTCCACCTCATCACGTACAAATCTAGTCTGTTCGAACGCAAACCGGCTCCTTCAGCCGGGACGTAATCACATCGACCCCGCGGAACGTGCGAAACACCCAGCAACTGCACTCCAAGCGGGAAGCCAAAACACAGACACAGAACTTGAGCAAGGCGTGGCGACACCAAGCAGTCGTTCGCATGCTAGCGGCACATTGACAGACGGTTAAACAAGCGGCAGCCAGCGGCACATTGACAGACTGTTAAACAAGCGGCGGCCAGCGGCACACTCTGACCAGCCAAAGCAGGGGAGGGGTTTTACTGTAACCAGCAGACGGCTAAACCGCCGGCACACGCACACACAGCCAGCTACACCGCACCACTAGCAGCCGACAGAAACCCACGTAAAGAAGGAAAGTGATAGACCTCAGCCACATCCATCTCATCATCAAAGGCTATGTGCTGGAAGAGAAGAGGGCAGAGGCGGGGTTAGTGGAGCAGGGTTAGAGGTGAGGCAGCTGGAAACAGCCACGCCGCAAACTAGTCAGTCAGTGAGAAACACCGCGCCTGAAAAAGCGAATGCGTCGGTCAGTACCGGCCGAACCCGAAGCCAAAGGGAGAACAGCGGTTTTCTGAGATGAGCAAAGAGAGAGAGAAGTTAGCAGCCTTTTCAGTTATTGGTGAGTTGTTGTTTTGCAGTTCATATTACAGGAAGAACCTGAATAAATGAGTGTAGGAACACAACAAATGCCAATGCCTCCATACGGGTGCACTGAGCGGCGCGAAGCGGTTAACATCCTATCAGGCTCTGTGGCGTGTATCAAAACCCTGAGCAGGCCTGGTTGACCTAGATTTTGGAACAAGATGGCAAGAGGAAAGGGTTCATTATTGCGTGTCTTTCAGGATGACAACGCCCCCATCCACAGGGCACGAGGGTTTACTGAATAGTTGACTATGAGAGGATGTGAATCAAGGCCTTTGCCGTCACCGGGTCTCGAGCCAATTAAAACACCTATGTGAGTCTGGTCGCCCGTCGGTACACATTCTGGAAAATATAAAAGATGATCATTCTATTTTTAAGTGGGACACTAATCTATTGTTTTTAATGTATGGTTGTGTGAGGGAGATTATGAACAACACTATAGATACAGTGGAAACCCACCCGAGGCATCAGAACAAAACAGCTATCATACTATGAAGATTAATTCTGTGATTTTTGGTAAGTGGTTAGAAAAGTGGTGTACTATGTCATTTTTATGTACATATTTGTATTTCTGTCATCCTATTGTTAAGGTATGATAGCAATTCCATATAACAAACATATTACACATTCACAGGGCAAAATGAAAGGCTTACAAATATGATTTGAAAAACAGTCTGGGGCTGCATCCAGGTATTGTAGAGTTTGAAGGTTACCAAAAAGATGCTGAAAATTAAAGGGGCACTATGTAGAATGTTTTGTCATATCAGAATGCTTCTATAATGATTCAGAAGTTCTAACAGAACTGAGGAATGTACAATACACATTCATATTCAAATGTACTGCTGTGTATAGTTTCCATAGGAACCCAGATGTTTTCTCTAAATAAACCGCTAGCTACACTGTTTAAGCACCAGTAACATGAATCATGCCCTGAAAATCTGATTGCCCTATAAAACTGCTTTAGTGCACATCCTAATCAAATTGTTTTAAAAAAAATTGCTAAATTTGAGAAGCAGCAGAGTGGTGGTACTGATGCAGTAACTTTTAATCATCAAAATCTCCAGTTTGGCAGCAGATAATGGTGATGGACAGACTTGAGAAGACATTACTGTAACTGTATGTTGACACTTCTTGAAAGTAGCCTACGCAGCTGCTAACGCCTCAGACAAGTTCACACATCTACCCTGTCATCACCTCAGTATCAATATCCCTAGGGCAACATGAAAATGCAAAGAACACAAAAAAACACAACATTGTCTCTCCAATGCATTCATTCTGCCCTTAGCGTCAGACTAATCAGGCCTTATGTATTATTCCTGGATTTGTGTTTCCTCTTTGCCAAAAAAAACTAAAAACAGATCTTCAGTAACGGTTGACAATACATGTTTGAGCTTAACTGATGTGGTCAACTCGTTCTCAAGCCAATGGCCGAAGAATGGCAGGCGGGCAAGTGAAATCCCTTGGTTCCAACCTGGAACAATAAGGCAAGCGTTGGTTTGAATGAAAATGTTGGTGCTGCAATTCACCTAGCTTCCACTTGGAAAATAAATTCTACATGCTGCCCCTTTAACCACAGTAAAGCCAACCAAAGGACTCATTAGGGACCACCAGTATCCAACTGGCTAAGGGAACGGGGCAGCAGAGAAACCCACTGTCAGAGGTGCAGGATGCTAGGCCTCTTAGCAACACACTGCTAAATGCCAGTCTAGAGTGATCAGGAAGACCAGGTACCTTTTCCCCATAGCCACGGTCTTTGGTCATCATCTCCCTCAGAGTCTGCAGCACCTTGATGCACAGACGTTCCTCATTCTCCTCCAGCAGCTGCTTGGTGTGTTTGATGAGCCTAGTCAGGAGACAGGAGAGCCACGTCACTGCACTGAACGCCGCAGCACACAACGGAACGACTAGTTTCAGCGGTAACAAACCCAGATTGCCGATTGCCTTCACCACTGCTGTTTCCTTTTAAGATTAGTTAAAAGATCAGGGTATGTATGCTTGGCACAACCTTATTGACTGGCTTATGTCATTATTGTATGTACACGTTTGGGTAGTGATCTACGTCACATAGATCTTAGAGCTGTAGGTCAGCCCCTCCCCGTCGCTGTTGTTTCAGTTACATAAACCGAGAGAAGCTTCTCACTCCAAACGACTGAAAAGTCCCAGCTTTCCATTAAGGTTCAACTGTGATATTGTGGTTAGCGCTGTTCAGTATTGCCTTCGCACTAAATCATCGCAAACCGGGCGGCGTCTCACGTGCTACTCAACACAACCCCCCTTACCAGTGTCCCTATACAGTAGGCTAATCCCAGAGCCAGCACCTGTTCAAAGTGCCCAGACACACGCCCTCAAGTCCCGTAATCCAATCTCAGTCCTTATCGAGCACAACGCACACAGCAGTTGCCTGGCCTTTGGGCAGGGGGGTGGGGGGTGTGGGGGGTGCAAGGGAGCCAGAACTCCAACGGGCTCAGGGCAGGACATGTGAATAAAAAGCCCCGGGTCAGTACAGCACTTAGCCTGTTGAAGCGTCCCACCCTGCTCAGTGACGGCTTGGGTTACGGCACGCTTACAGAGGATTAGTGTCCGGTTTCTAGTCGCACAACAATCAGGTACATGTGTGGAATGAATAAGCTGGGCTACTGAAACCCCAATGTTAACCACACAACTAGGCAAGGTATTTGCCCTCCCTTTGATTTTTCTTTACACATTTCCTTGTATTACAATTAGGGCTGTAACCGTACACATATTAGTACTACACAGTTCAGGCGACTCTTTGTTGTTCGCACGTGAACAAGAAATATTGCTGATGCTTTTCCAGCTATCATTTTGCGAAGAGGAGAAACAGCAAGTTCTAAAATGGCGGGTGGTTTTATTGATGAGTCAACATCGCCCGTTTCGTTGAACAGTTTGACAGCATTTCGGCTTTCCAGTACACTACAACGATTGTGGACAGAGGTGGTAATGACATTTTTACTGAATGTCGCCACTGCTAGACGAAAGTATCCTATGCGCACCTCAAACACGTTGACACGTCTACACCGACATTCCCTCCGTATCAATGGCCTCACAAGAGAAACAACACAAATCTGTCTCCCCACAGCCTTCAAGCAGCACTTAGCCTCAGTCTAATTGGGCGAAATAAATAACAAGAGCGATGTTTGTGGTTGAGAGAACTGTGGTTGAGCCACAGTTTGATAGCCATAGTACGACTACCCTTGAGCCTGTACTGACTAGTCCGCTAAACAGAAAGAAGATCAAGTCCTAGCAGATGAATCCTGGCTCGATGTTCAACTGCTGTGAATAACATAAGAATAGAGGCCGCGGTTCATTGCTGGACACGGACAAGAGTCGACAAGTCTGGGAGGTGGGTGGCTTGCGGTGGCTTGTGGGTACTGGAGTCTTACTTGGAGATGAAGCCGCCGCTCTCACACTTCCCGCGGGCATCAGTGTTTTCAGGGAAGAGCAGCTCTGGGCGATGAAGCACGTCTACTAGCACCGAGAGCTCAGCCTGGACCAACGGACGCAGGCGGTCTTCCAGAGCTGACACTATGTCCTTCAGCACAGAGCGGTAGACCGGCAGAGGGTGAAAGAAGAGAAGAAACAGACAGGTTACGACAGAGCTGTCTGGACAGAGGCCAGAATGCCCTGTATGGGGCCAGGATGTCTGCCCTCACGCCGCTTCAGCTGGGCCTTAAGCGGGCAATGGGAAGCTGACAAGACAGCCAAACAAACGGGTGAACCTTGTGACCTGACTCCGACGGCTTGCTGGACACATTGGGAAATGCAGAAGTGGGTGCGGTAGACCAGGGTTTACCAAAAACCTCCATGAAAACAATAGCAGCCACATCCCAACTCTCCTGTCCCCCCCTCTCCGTAAGCCCATGACTAACCATCAACTCCACGGAAATATGCAAATCACACAAATTGCCAAATGCTGATGCCATGGTTTTGTGAAGATAGGGGTCAGGACAAGCACAGAGACACTCCTACAATTAAGTTAAAGAGGAAGCTCACCCATCTTTACATGAGGCCTTCTTCTCAGTTTTGCTTGTATTATGTCTGACACCCCCCCACCCCCCTCCATTATTCATTATGTGGTTTTGATGAAACATGTCTGGATGTAACATGCAATTTGATATTGCATAGCAGTGAAGCGCAAGTGATGTAACAGCTAAATCTATTTTATGGGGTGGGGGAGAGACATCAACAAGCACAGAGTTATAAAGCCCAGTTTAAAAATGGATGAAATTCCCCTTAAATATTTTGGGGAATCACAACTCATTTGTCTGCTAATTGCAGCTTCCTTTCATCCACTTCTTGGACTGGTTAGGTAAATTTATCTGGAATTCTTTAACACTTTTTCAAGATACAACACAGGATGTTATTTAATTCGGGACAAGTGTAACTGATTAGTTCAGTGACTCTGTCTATATAATGTCTCACCTGTGTTGTTTCCACAGTAGTTCAGTGACTCGGTCTATATAATGTCTCACTTGTGTTGTTTCCACAGTAGTTCAGTGACTCTGTCTATATAATTTCTCACCTGTGTTGTTTCCACAGTAGTTCAGTGACTCTGTCTATATAATGTCTCACTTGTGTTGTTTCCACAGTAGTTCAGTGACTCTGTCTATATAATTTCTCACCTGTGTTGTTTCCACAGTAGTTCAGTGACTCTGTCTATATAAGGTCTCACCTGTGTTGTTTCCACAGTAGTTCAGTGACTCTGTCTATTTAAAGTCTCACCTGTGTTGTTTCCACAGTAGTTCAGTGACTGTCTATATAAAGTCTCACCTGTGTTGTTTCCACAGTAGTTCAGTGACTCATTCCATATAATGTCTGACCTGTGTTGTTTCCATATTGGCGACAGCCTTAAATAAAGTCTCACATTTTGCAGCATCTTGTAGCAAAAACATGGTTTGTACGAATCCTTACCTGTAGTCTTTCAATGATATTCCTGTAGCTGATGGATGTGGTGCTGTTGGAGTCCCTTCTGGGGGCGTTCTTGGCAGAAAGCCTCCAGCTCAGGATGGACTTGGTCACCACGTTGTTCGACTTGACAAACAGGTTGTTCACCTGGCTGTCCAGGTCCACCGGGATGGCGATGGCTCGGTTCTTGGCTGTGTGAACGGAAACAGTAGGACTTGAGGGGGACAATCTGATTGGCTTGTGAATACAAAGACGATTTTACAGCACAAAAATAATGCTTGGTACAAGCAAATCATGGAAAATATGGTGAGAAAATTACATTCTGAAAATGAACAACTAATTCTTATAACACCATATTGTTTTCCTCACATTAAGTTCTTGTGAACTTATTTTTGAAGAAGGATTTGTATGCAGCGTATCAAGACTGTTAACTCAACTGGTGTTGGCCAAGTGTACATATCTTACCCACGTCAGACAGCACCTTAATACAGGCCTCAACCGAGGCCTTCTGAGTGGTGTTGAGCCAGTTACAATGGTACACTCTGAACACCCCCTGCAGGAGCTGAACGAACACTGGCTGACGAGTCTAACAGAAAGAGACAAACATACAACATACGTACATACATAGTAGAGACAAACACAAACAGACACAAACAGACAGACAGACAGAGGGGAGACAGACAGGGGGGAGACAGACACAAACAGAGACAGACAGGAAGTAAGACAGAAGAAAAGACGTCAAAGATGAGTCAGATGGTGCACATTAACCAAAGCTAAAATCCCCAGCAGTGATCAACAAAGGATTTGTGGTTTATTACAGACCCCATCTCTAGAACCCAGATTAACCAAAGTGAGGGTGCACTCATCTTAAAAACTGAGTCATATTCTGCAGGGAGAAACCAGAGAACATTTTTAAAACCGAGAACGCATTATCAAAATGTTAAATGCCCTCCAGGCAATTACTTGTGTCTCAGTCCCACCACATTGAAACAGCAAGTATGCTAGACTGTTCACAGCAAAACAGAAGAGAAATAAGTAGAAAACAGCCCTCTTTCTTTCCTTGTGGTTGTCTGTCCCAGCTGATCAGGGTGGATTAGGTGGAAAGGATCTTTGGTGGGAAGCCTTTGGGGAGGATTGGGTGGGAAGCCTTTGGG
>JACXGK010002130.1:10709-30847 GCA_016801125.1 Novumbra hubbsi | reverse complement strand
TCTGATACTCTTGCTCCGGACCTCCTTGTTGTTGTCTCTCCAAAAGAGCCACACCTCCTCCTCATCCTCCTCGGTCTCTATGGGATTCTCCCCAATCGTTACAGACTCGATCTCAAAGCGTGATAGCACTAACCTGGTTGGTAAGAAAAGAATAAATCCCGGAAATGTTAATTATCAGCAACTAATAGCAGCACTTGAGCCAATCCAAGTTAAAAGCTTTAATATAACATTTAAACACAAACACCTGGCCAGCTTATTGTTGAAGTGCTAGTAATAATCAGAACACCCTTAATCATCAAGTAAATGCGCGCATACCAACGATTTTCCTTGGAGCTGCTAGTGTTACACATAGGACCAGAGTACACAAAATCCACACAACATTGACCCACGAGGGGCAAGCATATGGTACACATAAAAAAACAGTTGACGTACACAATTACAGTTGAAGTTAACTACATCTATCTGCAGGAACATGGGCAGCATAGGCAGCGTGGAGCAAGTGATTAGTCAACAGTATGGAGGTGGAATGATGCGCTAAGCAGTCTAATAAGTCTCCGACGAGGGTCACGACAACCGGGGGAACATATGTGTTCAGGTGGCCTTTGCTTCCAGTAGACCTGGGTCATAAGGTAGTTTACTTTGTCTCGATGAGGATGTCTCCATTGGAAGGGTCCAGCACGGCGTTGCATATGAGTTCCTGGGTCACTGGTATGGACTTATTCATGGACACGCACAGATCGGACAGGTAGTCCAGGAACCTGGAGACGAGGTTCAAAGACAATGTCACGGTCAGTATACAGGCCCAGCTGCCTGGGATGGAGGCCTAGAGTCAGACGCTAGCAACGAGTCACACCACACATGCACCTTATTCATGCGAATTGACCGTGTGCTGCAGGAAACAAATGGCAACAGTCCTAGCCCCCCTCCCAGCTCCATGCCCCAGTAAAAGCCCTCTTTATTCAGGCCCTCATACCGCCAGCAGTACAAGACATGATGCTAGACAGCGCTAATGACAGCAATTAGCTCCAGCGCCGGGGTCCAGCACAATCCCATCCTCTATAAACCTCACGCGTACATCTGAATACATCGACATATGCCATGAGCTCTGGCTGCCGCTGCACAGACACACCTCCACCCGAACTAGCCACAAATCACTTTCTGAATCAGGCCCAAGGCAGGCCCCCAGCACTTCGGCCGTCTGGGTCTCACCTGGGCTCCCGGTTCTTCCTGACCAGGGTGACGAATGTGTCGATCTCAGCAGCCGTGATGTGTTTCTCCAGGAGCTTGCGGTTGTTGTGGAGCAGGGCCGTTATCGTGTCCTCGGCCAGAACGTCGTAGCCTATCTGTTTCTGCATGAAGCGGAACTGCTTGGCTATGTACTCCTGCAGAGGGGGGAGTCAGTAAGTCAGCACAATTCTGGACATTTAGCTGGCAAACCACAGAATGTGAATTCCTCATCACACCATCCGGTTCCGCCTAAAGACCTGGTTCTTCCTGTAGTCTTGTTGGGAGTGGCGTAGCACCCGGTAACAAAGCCGACAGATGTGCCTGAAAGGGGCGTGGCGCTGGTCACCGAGCTCCTCCAACCGCAGCATGGGTCCGTCTCCGCTGTCCGTGAACGGGGCTTGGAGAAGTTTGAATATCTGAAGAGGCAAATCCATTAGTGTTTGAAATGGACAATGCTCGGGAGGTCAACGCAGACAGTAAATGCCCAGAAGAACTTGCTGACTTGGTACCTGTTTGAGGATGTTCTGTTCCCTCATGAGCTTCTGCCTCTCGCGGTTGGGCTTGTTGACCATGATCTCCAGCACATCTTGGCCACTGTTGGGGATGTCACACACGAAGAACACCAGGTCCTCCAGAAGTTTCGTGACAAACCTAGAGACCAGGTAGACGGGATCAGGGAGGTAGGAATGGTATTACCGACATCCAAGATAACAGCAACTTCTACAGAGAGCTTTTCCAGAGAGATAAGCCAGAAACAATGTCATTGGTTCTATCAACAACCTCCTAAAATGACTGTCATTTTGTTTTTTTTTGCAATGATGCAATGCACTTGCTATAAGGCCAACTGCTGGCATCTGGTGGGAATATCAATCAGAAATTGTACCTCCTCTCATTCTGTGTTATCGTTCCCTTCTCCAGTTTGCCAGCTATGGATGCCAACACTTTACTGGCATCGTTAGCCAAGTCCAAGTCTCTGACTTCTGCTGGGGGAACAGGCACTATGGCAAAGGCCTCTTTGTCTTCTTTAACTGCTGATGTGCCAATCTGAACGAGTATGTAAAACAAACGTTCAATAAATGGATTTTACAGTTCTGACCGAAGGTCATGGGCAATTTTTCTTCCCGGGGCCGCTCACCCGTAACATGACAGGCTTCTCCTCCTCCTTGTCGATGGGGTTGTTGGTGCTGTGGACCCAAGTGTTGGTGCAGAGGTGTCTGAGCCTGACAAACGAATTTCTGAGGGAACAAGACAAAGTCACCCAGTACCAAGGGAAACAAAAACTGTCCAATCTACTAGGCTACCTCCAAGACAATTCTTTTTTTTATATAATTTGTTTTTATTGTAACCTGTGATCTTTTTTGTCAACCATACCGTTTGCTGAGCAATTTGCCTGACGACTGAATTAGCCTGCTTCTGTATCATTTGCTACATAATTCAGTCTGGAATGATTCAACTAAAGTTTGCGGTAAAATTTTAATTATGGGTGTTGTACAACACTAAGCGATAAACGATTGAAGTGTATAATCAGTTCTGGCATTGACTAAACCAATTTGTTACCGGGCTAAAATCAGATTGTTTAGAGCATTTTCCTATTCTAGAAATCCTCTGGGAAGTTAAGAGATAAGGAACTTAAACACAGAATAATTTGGTGGAAAAAACAAACATTCACAGATGGAAAGGAGTGTGAGTTGCCAGTTGACAGAGGAAGGCCTGGCTAACACTGTGATCGTTGTTACGCGGTCAACTTGAATGGGCAAAAAGCATGGTCCTATTACATGAACAAAGTCTTCTAAAGATTCATTACTCAGATTCTGCCTTAGATGCATGTGCTCTGCAATCTACAACCATGCAATGTTACTCATATCGTCAAAGATGGCTGGCTCTTGCTTGACTTACACAATAACCATAATCTCAATATTATGATTATAACAATAGTGTAATTACTCTGCTTTGAGAAATGTAAAAACAGCACAGTGGATATGTGTTAGGGCAGGCTCTAACAGTTGGGGTGTGTGAAAACATCCTCAAACAAGCGGAGGAACATCTAGTTCTAACATGTCAATAGTGTTTTTGTGCCAACACTAAGGGTTCAATTTGGGTCACAACTAGGCTGCATAGAGAGAAAAACAAAAATAATTATGTTGTAAATCTATGTGATTCTGTTGTAAATCTAGGTGATTCTGTTGTGAATCTTGGTGATTCTGTTGTGAATCTAGCTGATTCTGTTGTAAATCTAGGTTATTCTGTTGTGAATCTAGGTGATTCTGTTGTGAATCTAGGT
This sequence comes from Novumbra hubbsi, assembly GCA_016801125.1. Lineage (NCBI taxonomy): Eukaryota > Metazoa > Chordata > Actinopteri > Esociformes > Umbridae > Novumbra > Novumbra hubbsi. Next base: position 27,339 of record JACXGK010002130.1, on the reverse strand, counting down.
AATTCTGTTGTGAATCTAGGTGATTCTGTTGTGAATCTAGGTGATTCTGTTGTAAATCTAGGTGATTCTGTTGTAAATCTAGGTGATTCTGTGGTAACCTGCAGTCTGACTTTGGATAGCCTTTTACAAGGTCAATAATCACAATAAACTAAATTATATTCAACTGCAAATAAATACAGCTCTGGAAAAAATGTATAGACCTTTTTCTTTCCTTGCCACAAAAGTTGAGAAGGAACATTTTGATTGAGAAAATTAAAGGTTCAATTTAAGAGACCTTGAATTGGAAAGGAAAGAAAAAGTTGCCTGGGTCTTTACATTTTTCTAGAGCTGCATATTTACACTTATACTTATCAAATTCCTGAAATGAATCTCATGTTTATTCTGGACTAATACGAATGAATGCCAATACATTATTTATATTTACACAAAATAAATATAAAATATTTCCCAATATTGTTCTCTAAAGAATATTGGGAAAGCCATACAAAATAAAATAATATTTTATAAATTATATAATGTAAGAAAAAAATGTGTTACTTTGAAATTGTTACTGTCCCTGATGCAAAATAAATTAATACCATAAATATATACTTTGAAGCAATTCAAATACTGTAAAATGAATGTCCTTGTTCAGAGCTAAAAATATTTATGTTTTGCAGACTGGATTTCACATATTCAGATAAGTGAAAATACACCTCATTCATTTCCCCCATAAATGCAGATTACATCTTAATTTGTATTAAACAAGAAAGAAAGAACAGTTTAGCAATCTACAAAGTTGTGTCTGTGCGAAAATAAAAAGTATACGCTGACAACTTCATAAACACTCTTCAGACTCAGTTTTTGGAAAGCCACACTGCCTTAAGATGTTAAATGTGACCCTAATTCACACATAGGAACACCACATGACTGAGGAACATCACGTGAACACACTCACGTACGCATCAAAAACCCACACAAAGATTCGACAAAAGATCAGAAACACAACACGACCACAATGCATGCATACAATATCCCCTTTGGTTTGACAGAGCACAAACTGCAGCGGGGGAGTTAATGGAGACAGTCACGGCTCACATCTCCTCACTGAAGCAGAACGAGATTTGGAACCAGACTTCCAAGATTCGCAGAGAGGGGAGAATTCCAGATATTCTGTGCTAACCTTGTGCACCTGCTAATCGGATTGATAAATAACAATCAATAATCTACAGTTGAAGCGGAACACTGGTCGGCATAAAGGGTCTTCTGTGGCCAAAGGCTTGGTATTCCTGGCCTGGTTGCGTAATGGCCAGACAGGCTTACAGGCTCACCCTTGTGAGCACCATCCACGCTAACGCTAATGATTCACACCCAGACTGCCTGCATACAGGGGTTACCTCAGGTAGCGACGGAGGTAGTGGCGGAGGGAGGGAGGTGAGGACGGAGCTGCCAAGGAGCGAGCGGGCAGGCAGGCACCTGAACACCTGACATGACACGGGCTCTGACACCACGGGGCGAGGCCCGGGCCTTATCTGATCACCGGCTGCTGCCAGGATTCACCACACTGTCGGTATCTGAGCCAACACACCTTTGTCCCACACGAGGCAGTCACTCTGTGAAGAGTAAGGGGAACAGCCCCGGGCCGAACTGCTGTGTCAGATGTCTGATTCATCTTCGCTAACACAGAGACCATCGACGTGAGATAGCAACAAAATATGGCTTTAATGTACATAGAGTGAATTACAAGTATTCAGACGGTGTGACTTTCGCTCTGTGTCCCGTCTCTTTAAATTGCAAATGACACAATGACGATGGAGTTGAAGTGCTGACAGTCGGCTTTCATTTCTAATATAATCTGAGCCAAAACATCATGCCAAAATCAACTTTTCGGTACATTAAGCTGTGGAAAGAACACATAAGTGAGATCAACAATAGAAACAACCTGGTAGACTAAAGAAGACAAGTATCACATCCCCAGTCAACACTTTCAATGCTAAAGAAAACTCCACAGAGGGGGCACTCCAAAGCTGTGTCAGAGACTACCATACATACAAGAAAACACCAGCATAACTTCTTAACACCACACGATGAAAACCAATAACAAGCCTCAAGAACTACACAGTCAGGTGTTCTTAAACGGTCTTGTAGGCAGATGACAGAAAGATTTAAAAAGACCTGGGTAATGGAAAAAGGAAAGTCTGAAGTAAAAAAAGGAACTGTTCATAATCCTAAATACACTTCTTGGCCATGTCTAGTTGCACCTGGAACCGACTCGCTTGTCTTTAATATGAATGACACAGCAGACAGCTGTGGCAGGTTTCATTCTACAGTGTACAGAAACAATTTGTTTGCAGACATAAACAATTTGTTTGCAGACATAACCAAACAGCCTGTACACTCGTGGATGATGTTCCATCACGTACTAGGACAATTACCCAAAACACACTGCCATACATTTAAATTAGTAGTTCAGTCACAGCAGATGCTGTCATCTAGTGACAATTACAACCTACCAAGTTAATCACCTGATTTGAATCTAACTGAGCATGTGTTTGAAATGCTGAAGACATGACAATGTAAAAAGCCCCAGGAACAAGCAAGCATTGAAGAAGGCCACAGTACAGGCCTGGCAGAACATCACCAGAGAAAATGCAGAGCGTCTGGAGAAGTCATTGGTTCACAGACTTCTGGCAATCATTACATGAAACCACATAGTGAACATGAATACTGTGCATAATGTCCATCTGTCTAAATGGATTCAGTACCCTGAAATGAGGGGACTACACTGCTGTTCTTTAAAAATAGTACTTGTACGTTAAAGCTAAACTGTCCGTCCTTAAACGCCATTGTCACTGCACCATTTACAATCCAAAGCTAGTAAACAAACAAGCAATAAGGCACTGACCAAATACGTTTGGATTTCACAGTAAGTCATAGCACATTGCCTGATGCCCAGTGACCAACAAGGACCAGGTCATTTCCCTGCGCATTTGGCAGTAACACATCACTTCACAGGAAATAGGCCTTCCAGATGATGTTGTATTTACTGTTTGGAGACGGATTGATAGTAGTGGAACATCTGGCTTCTGCAGTCAGTTATTTGATCACGGCCATGTTGCAACACATTCGGCTTCTCCGGATCCCTCCGGCACCGCTGGCAGTCTGCTCCTTCACCACGGCTTCCTGCTTCAGCCCGGGACTTTCCTGGCTATCATTAGCTAGTGTAAACAAACTGGATTCCCATTCCCGGGCTACGACACTCACGTGCGCACCCGCTGGCTCACGAACACGCGCAAGACACACCGACGCGTGTTCCGGGATCACCTCAGAAAGCCCTTGGCAGACGGGAAACCCACCGGAGATGCGAAAAGCGGCAGTGTCGACAGCGGTTTCGTGTTTCGTGGCGGGTGCCTGGAACGCTACGGAAGAACATATCCTGGCGCCGGCCCACGCTGCCCCCAGACCCCAACTAACCCCTGGACCCGCAAAGAATTAGGGCCACAAACGGATGGGGAATTATTGATTTAGACAGGGGCTGATTGAAGATGTATGGGAAGGCAGGTATTGAGGGCTGGTGTGGGTGGAGGTGTTTGATAAGTGGCTTTGTACCTGGGCACTAGTGAATCCCCTCCTCTCAGGGTGGTAGGGTCCAGCTCGAAGATGGAAGAGATGTCCATGCCATCCGGAACGGACACCAGTTGGTACATGACCCTGTCCTGGGGCATCCGGAGTCGGGCCCGCAGAGCCTCATGGTCCGTGTCCAACTGGAGGTGAGGTACAGTTGGGGGAAACAGTACGTTTAGAGGGTTTAGTTTCCAGTTTAGAGGGTTTAGTCTCCAGTTTGTTTATAGTTGGACTCATGACGACCACAACTTAATCACTGCTCAATCAGTTCATCAGGATAACAGGAAGAAAACATGGCAATATGCGTGGGTTTCTAGCCGAAATGTATTTAGCATTGTGATAACATTGGCGTTTCCTTTCTTCCTCCACAGTAAATACACCTATTCATCTCTCCTTTTAGTTAACCATACCCATCAGTGCCAATCAGAAGTCTGAGCGGGAGGTTAGATCGGGATCAATCTCACATCTGAGAACTCTGTTCCACTTTTAGAAGAGATTATTTGCTCTTTACTCATCAGGTCGAGTTGACCAATCTGTCGATGTTCACTCAATTCAATAATGCATTTCTGTATTATCTAGGAGGCTAAATGGATAGACAATTACGCACGTTTCTTTATGAATGAAAGAGGAGAAAACTCAACCAAAATCCCAGAGAGACCCTAGATGTTACCCCAGGAGATAATGTTCTGTTATGTTGCTTTCCTCCATAGACTGTATAATGTCACCAGCCACGTCATAACCTGGTGTTATGCTGCCATCCAGGGGTGACTTCAGACCATACAGAGAGTATGGAATGGTGATATCCAGTGCTGGTAATACAACACATGTATTGTAAATTGTATTACCTATAACAAGCATATGCTCTCAATTCAATACAACAGAGAAATAGCATCAGATAACAGTGCAACATATAATGTTTTCAGGAGATCTACTCAGACACTACGTAGACACAACAACCGTGGTTTTGATATAGGGCCCAGAATTAGTGTCCGTCAGAGATTCGGTTTAGTTAGTTCTCCTCAGAAGCTGGATTTCAAACCATAGGGAACAAATCTCACAATTCCCACAATGACGTATTTGCAAGGATGAAACACCAGGAGAGGCACAGTACCTGGAAGTTAAAGGGAACAAAATCCACCACCTGGAGAAAAGAACAAGATCCACCACAGAGTTTAGATGAGCAGCAGGAGGTCGGAGCAGACAGACAGGAAAAAGTGACATAGAGGAGTCTGGGTGACTTACTGAGGAGCGGGGCTCAGGACATTCTTCCACGTAGTCGGGGTTCACCTGCAAATATACCAACAACAGCGGTAGGACACGTAACTCAAACACGCAAAGAAGCGAGCTGAGATACACTGGTGCAACTTATATTCAATCAAGCCACGTCGTTGAGACTCGTGACTTACACTGCGAGGAACTCATAGACGTTTGTGCTCATAACACAACAATATGTATCAAGCATGCAATGCGAGTCGTTGTCTGGTAGACTAGCATGGCTTTGTAATCAATTTGAGGACTCACTTCAGCCGCCAGGTAGGAGCCTGTGGCCAGGTGTTTGAACCGGAAAAGGCTGTTCCAGTATCCGGCCCCCCCTCGACAAGGGTCGTGATGGACTACCTGATGGAAGGATGCAAAACCTGACAGCATGAGAACCAGAGTCCAGGCAGCATCTGGACCGACAAAAAACTGAGAACACCGCATTTGGTCATTTACCCATTAGGACATGAATGCCTTGCTCAAGGGCACACAGACAGATTGTCCACCTTGAAAGCTCAGGGAAACGACCCACACCTGGCTATCTCTGTCCCAGGACTGAAAACTGGCATTGCAAAAAGGCAACAACCAACAGGTTTCTATGGCAATTCAACACTTCCAGGTACAAAAGTATCGCCCGACCAAGTCTTTAATGTTAGTGTGACTGTGTTCCATTAACCACCATGTCCTCTGCTCACCTCAACTTCCCACAATGCCTTGCTACTAGTGGCAGAGGTGGCAGACTGTCGCCCGGTAGTTCTGAGAAAGACGTACTCCTTCTTTTTAAAGTCATCACACGTCAGGAACTTCTCTTGCTCTGCATGGAACAGCCGAACAACGTCCCCCTGACAACACACACCAACAGTGACATGAGGAAGGACAACCCTCTAGTATATTGGGTCAGGCATTCAATCAGCTAATCACAGGAAAATTTGGAAGGACACCCCTGTAGTATACTGTGTCTGACCTTGATTTAATGAATCCCAGTACCCACCCCTTTAAGAATCGTCTCCTTGTTGTCGCTCCATTTCATGAACAGAACGACCTTCCAACTCGTGTTGCAGTTAACAGAGTTCACCTGAAAATCAAGAGGTTTGAGCATTGCGTGGAGTCAGGAAGGCCTCGTTCAAGTCTGTAACATGGTTGAGGACATTGATATAGTTTGTTTAAGTTTGTTCAAAAAACAATAGACTTCAAAACGAATGATCCTGAGAGTGTTTGCTTGTCTTGCTGGGATGGAGGAGCAAAGTAATACAAATAAACCACTGGGGCAATTCATTTAAATCGGCTTTAAGGTTGAATTGAGGACCAGCATAAATAATCATCCAATCCTCATAAGACTGTTTTACACTCCAATCTTTACAAATAAGGTATACAGGATAAATATAGACAAAAAATAAGCTAGACTTTGACCGGAGAATGAAAAATTGTGTTGTGTTGGTGCGCGTGGAACCCAATGCAAACACTTGAACGTAAACGTGAATTTATTATACAAACAATCCAAACGACACAAATTTACACGACAAATCAAAGGTGCTGAAACTAGCAGCAAAACAACATAACAAGACAAACACCGAACGTGACGAGACTTACTGACACAGACGTATCCACAATCCACAATGAGCAACACCCAGTGACAGAAAATCAGGACATATAAACACGCACACACAAATTACATAGTGCCAACCGGTGCGCTTAACGTCCAGTGATCAAAGGGTGCTTCAAAATAAAAGTGCGCCCAAAAATATCACAACCCCCCGGCACCGTGCTGCACGTTACAGGCACGGTTAAACCTGCATTAGGTGAAGTATACAACTACACAGTCTTCCCCAATATGGCCTCTGTTTACAATATAAAACACCTGGAATACCTCATTGCATCCTGGATTGTCCACCAGCTGATGGCTGCTGGCGTGAAGTGGCTGCCCTGCATTCACAGGGTTAAGGACCACCTTGTCTCCAATCACCACCTAGCCAGACAGGGAAGCAATCAATACCGTTATTAGAAACACGGACATGCTCGAACAACCACACAGAATCTCCCGGCCACACGTGGCCACACAGACAGACTTTTCGCTTCTGTTTTTGCGAACCGAAGAAATTCCTCAATTCAAGTACAATTTGCCATTTACATTGAGGAGTGTGAAACACAAAGTGTGAAGCCAGTGAGGGGCCTGGTCAGTTTAGAGCTGAACAAAGTGCCCGTTCTGATAAACAGAAGCTCAGACTAGTTCCTGGCCACAGTTGCGTAATGTCAGAGAACAGCTGTGGACAGATGTGGACTCAACAGCCAGATGAGGTCCTGCTGTTAAACAGAATGTCCAGCTTCACGGGTCTCAGCTGGAAGAGCACTGCATACTGAATTCTGTCAGCAATCATTATACTCATTTGTCTTAAAGGGAAGGTTCAGGATTTTCGCAATGAATCACTTTAGAAAGTTCCTCAGATGAGTCAGATGCGGAAGTCATGCCAAAAAAGAACCACTTTAAACTGTATAACTGATTGATGTACCATCATCCCACGTCACTGAATGCAGTTTCATAATGAGACATGTCAATGCTGTGAAAATGACGTAAATACATATTGTGAAGTGAGTGGAATGACGTCAGCGTTACCCTTCTCTGGATAACATGTGGTGCATTAGGCATTTGACAGTTTTTCATGCCCCAGGTTTAAACTGTCATCTAGCATTTCCTGAATTGCTATCTAGCAGTAACAGAATGACTGAGTCTCAGTCTTGGGAACAAGTTTCAGACATTAAAATATTAATAATCACGTACAACATTCACATGTTATATAGCTTCTTTTTTTTTTTTAAGCCAGATCGGTTATTTTACCTAAATCCAATTCAAAATGTCTGTGCCATTTTGAAATTACTTTTTATTAAAATATTTAAAACAGCAAAAAAAGTAGGTTTCCTGAAACACTAACCATCGCCAAATAGCTCAATTTATAACCTTGCTTCCAAGAATAACTGCTTTCTTCCCACGAATGTGTCAACAGACAATTACTAACATTACTAACATACAATATTTAATGAAATGTATTCTAATAAAACCCACTACTTTTTTTTTAACACAACCAATGTAGTATTTTTCTAATAGCATTACAGTATACATAAATAAAAAATCTATTACAGAACACTACAATGTTTCAGATAAAATTACTCCAAATTATCAGGCAGGGTGAAAGGGGCTACATAGCCCCTGTAAAATAGTCTTCCTTACTACCAGAGGAGGAGCTTATATGGGTGCGATGAGTGCGCCACACCTATGCCAGCCAATCACAGGGGCCCACAAGAAGTATATAAGGTAAAAAAAAATGACAGCTAGCAGAATAAAAAATATTATGATTAGTTTGATAGACACTATTTAGTTGACATTGAATTGATAAACATCTATATTTGTTTGTTGTTCCATTATGCATTGGTATGATCGACAAACAGCGTAGGCTATTGAATATGAATATTATCAGTTTTTATCTGTTAGTTGAGAAATCATTTAGCAAAATAAGAGTTTATCAGCGGAGGGTTGGGTTGGGGCCTCTGCGCCTGAGGTTCACACCCATTGGTGAGAACGCTCGGCTCCGCCCCTGCTTACTAATAACACCTGGCAGAAATAATAACATGTTGCTTTATCTGTTAACATCCGACCATGTTGGATACTAACCACTAGATGGCCGCACAGGACCAACTCGTCTGTATAGGAATCATTCAGTCAGAAAAACGGCTAAAGCAAAGGTCAAAGGCAGCCCCCATGAAATTGAACTAGCACACACCCAGAAAGCCAACACAATGCCCAACCAGAAAACCATATGTCACTGTTCAACCTGCCAGTGGTCTGCACCACTGAAAATATTTATGAACCAGGTAACCTTAAGCGCTGTCAAGCATGAACAATGGAGTGATGTCCCAGAGTTCCCTGGGGTAGTTATATTCACTGAGGCCACTGAGGCCCGGAGCTTGAAGAATTGTGGGTGCCAGACACAGTTGAACTTCCAGTTAGATCTGTAGCTGTACGGCTAATTTAAAAATAGATTCCCGGTGAGAACGCTACCAATGGGTGAGAATAACTACAACTAGCGGGATGCCTGGAGTTCAAAGCCTGGGGTCTGTACACCACTGCTCTATTCTACAGCGATATAACCAGACATACCATCTGACCGTCGACTCACTACAGCCAACCCGGGGCAATTCACTCACACTGTCCCCCAGGGAGCGCAGCTTGTAGAAGGGTTGGATGTAAAACCAGGAGCCCTCGTTGCCAGCAGAGTCCAGCGTCACCCTCATGGCGTTCTTCTCCAACAGGGCCGGGAGACGCTTGTTCACCGTCAGGTATTTATTGCTCTTCAAGTGCAACAGCTGGAACGGAACGGACAGTCATTCAAAGACCCGAATTTACTTGTTTGATGTACAGATACATGTAACGGTCTGTTGCGGAGCATATACCCAGGAAAAGATCTAGCGATATTGCACAGGGACCTTGCCTAGGAATCCTCACAGGAATGTGAGAATGTCACACTCGAATGTTTTCTCACCCCATTTCTTTTCCTGGAACTTCTTGTATAACATGCCAAGACCCTTCAGATGTTTCTCATGACCTAATTTGTCCCGATAATTTCAACCAATCACGACATGAAGTAAAACATCAAGTATGTTTACTCCATTGGCCAAAATCAGCTCATTCTCCTTCAAACAAGTATTTTGGTGCGACGTCTGGACTAAACGTTGAGCAACCTTTCTAGTTATGGCTATTTGTTCGACAAAGAAAGCAGGGACTGGAAAAACGACATGTGTAGTTGAGAATGACTCAAATTTTGACTTAAGTCTGCTGTAACCACTTTCTGGAGTAGGTAGAATGTGGGAAATATCAAACGCTCACAGAGGAGCACAACTGTACCCTACTGGCCTCGATACCTTTCCTGTCGTCACACCACTTGAACACCCAAATATATCTTCCTAAAATACAGTTCTAAAAATATGGGTAACAATGTTCAGGAGGTAGAGGCCTTAAAATGGATTTGTGCTGGTTTTGGGGATCTTTAGGTGACATCAATGATACCATAAACTCAAGTCAACCAGAAGTAAAGTTCTTATCACACATTTTTCAATCCCTTCTGGGGGAGAATGACATTAACAATTTGGATTGCAGTTATGTGCCGTCAGAAAGTGAAGTCTTCCCCCTTGCAAAAGAAAACCCTGGGCCAAACACCTCCCTCCGATCTTCCGTCTGTGTTTATTATCCGTTTGAACACCAACGAAACAGCCCGGGTTAGGCCGTAAACATGGAAAAAGTGACTGCCGGTGTTTTCACAAAACAACATTAAGCACATCGGATTTCTGGGCCATCATTGAACAAAAAATGAACTGGAAAAACAACAATGCTTTTTTAGTTTTGTCGCCGGAGTACCATAAGGACAGCGCACACAGACAAGAAATAATTTATGAGACCTTCGCCCAATCCTGATGAATACAAATAATCAACAATGAAACAGAAACTACTACCGCTTGCCTTGACAAATTATTAGCATTTACCCTTTGTCCATTAGACTATTACCACAATGTTCTGGTTGAGGATCTTCAACCCGACACCAATTGTTGCCCGCTCACCTGGGGTGTATTCATTTCGCTTATTCTTTTGCAAACGCAATGCTTTGCAGCAAATGAAAGGGTTTTAATTGGACAATAGGATTTGTGTTTCTTCAGAATCAAGCTCCCAACGGCATAATACAATAAGTACTTTTTTCCTCCACTCTTCCCGCTCATACCTGAATAACATTTCCGTACTGGATTATAGTCCCTAGCAGCTTTCGGTTCTCAGACTCGTTCTGTTTCTTCTCCAGGTCAGCAGCATGCTGAAACATAGGGAAGACAATGTTACAGAAAACCATGGCCACAAAGTACAAACGTTTGTTCGCCATTCGATCCCTTGCTGTTAGTGCGGGTATGTTAAAAGAATCACCCGGCGGTTGTTGACGTCAATCTTACACGTACAATCAGTCTGAACCTCAAGGCCAGGTTATGTCCGGGCCTTTGCTTGGAAACGTTTATCATACCCGGTGAACCCTCTCCGACTTAACATTTGGATGCTCCCAAAACACATACACGAATAACACACAGTACTTTAGAATAGCGATTGGGAATGGTGGTGTTTCATCAAAGTGTGAAGAGCAGGGATCCCGGGTGCCTCGACAACAGAGGCGACACATCGAACGGCACCAGGGGGAGAACGTCCGAAGTGAACAGGCTGAGGGGGCTACTCACGTGGAGCTTGTTGAGGAGGACCGTGTCAGTTGTGCTGTTGCCGCCGGGTTTAGCAGCCTTCCAGAACTGTTTCTGTGCAGAGTACCTGTTCATGGGGCACAGCTTGAAAAGGCAATCTGGAATGAAGAGCAGTGGGAGAGACAGAGAAACGAGGCGCGGATTAATGATCCCATCCAAAACATTCAGTGCAACATGAATGAAACCACTGCACGAGCAGAGAGAAATGCACAGTGCAGGATGAAGTGCCGCCTAAACAGAAAACTAGTTCCTCATACCGTTCTGAGGACGGCGACCTGTGATGCACATTTAGCCGGAGAACCTTATTATCTGGGACAGGCAGAATAAAGAGCTGCCCCAGTGAGCTCCATGAGCGAAACACAGCCAACCGTTGCCGCAGAAGTCATTGATTCGCCGTTGTGGGACACATGGTGGGGTATATGGGGATGCAGATGAAGTGGGTTTGGAGAGTGAACAAGACTACATTTGGAGAATTAGGATTGCAGAATGGGTCCGTGTACATGTTACCCAGAAGGACAGAAGGGGTTGCATCGGTTGTTGGGTGTCAATTTTTTTACACCATGGAAAAGTGTTCAGGGAATGTCAGAGTACAACGAGAAAAGCTTTCAGATTTACATGCCAGTTTGGATTTAATAAATATGGGGTTTTTGGTTCAACATTTGATTAGCCCGCCCCCCCAAAAATCACCAGAATTAACATATTTATTCCACAAGTTTGGTTGTATATGTTTTTTTTTGGGGGGGGGGGGGGGGTCATCCCTCTTACAAAACTATGAGCATATGGATGATCAGCGACAAAAAGCTCTGGTGCTGATGATGTTTCCAGAGGCAGTTTGGCACTGGGTTGAACAATGCAACGGATCACAGGCGATTTTTACACACAACGTGCTTCAGCACTCGCCAGCCCGCTCTGTGAGCTTGTGTAATCAACACATTCGTGGCTGGGCTGTTGTTGCTCCAAGAGGCTTCAGCTTCACAATTACTCCCGTAACATTTGAGTGACCGAAGCAGATTTAGTACGGCAGAAATCTCAAGAACTTGCAAAGTGACAAAGTGACTAAAACACCTGAACTCTATAATTAGTAGGGTAGTCCCCATTATTGGGACATATTTATTTTAGCCATAGTTATTTTAGGGGCATAAAAAGCTCACTATCATAGAATGTACAATGAATTCATTACTGTAAAAAAAAATGCTTGAGGATAATGTGAGAATTTAAGTTAAGCGGATGTGGATCGAGCAGCATGACAATGACCTAAAACATTCTAGCATATCTACCAAGAAATGGCTCAAAAGAAATAAATGGTTATTTCAGTCACAATTACACTTTCGTTGTTTTTGGTTCAATTACATCACCTTTGTCCATATCTCCTCAAAAATCACTAAATGTTTAATAGGGCGTCCAGATTTTGTGTGTGTGTGGGGAGAACAAGTATTTGATACACTGCCGATTTAGCAGGTTTTCCTACTTACAAAGCATGTCTGTCATTTTTATCATAGGTACACTTCAACTGTAAAAAAAAAAAAAATCCAGAAAACAGCAGGCCCAGTTGGCACATACAGTAGCTTATCTGAAGGAGAAAGATAAATGAAAGTGTACATTTAAATCTGAGGAAGGAAGCAGACAGGAGCAATCTTTTGAGTCATTGCTCCTAGCGATGTCAGGGTTCACTGTACCAGACACAATAGAAAGTAAGAACATAAATACAGTGGGGAGAACAAGTATTTGATACACTGACGATTTTGCAGGTTTTCCTACTTACAAAGCATGTATAGGTCTGTAATTTTCATCATAGGTACCTTCAACTGTGAGAGAACACAAAAATACAGAAAATCACATTGTATGATTTTTAAGTAATTCATTTGCATTTTATTGCATGACATAAGTATTTGATACATCAGAAAAGCAGAACTTAATATTTGGTACAGAAACCTTTGTTTGCATTTACTGAGATCATACGTTTCCTGTAGTTCTTGACCAGGTTTGCACATGCTGCAGCAGGGATTTTGGCCCACTCCTCCATACAGACCTTCTCCAGATCCTTCAGGTCTCGGGGCTGTCGCTGGGCAATATAGACTTTCAGCTCCCTCCAAAGATTTTCTAATGGGTACAGGGCTGGAGACTGGCTAGGCCACTCCAAGACCTTGAGATGTTTCTTAGTGTTGTACTCATCCTTCTTCTTCCTCCAAACATGGCAAGCGGAGTTTAGACCAAAAAGCTCTATTTTTGTCTCATCAGACCACATGACCTTCTCCCATTCCTCCTCTGGATCATCCAGATGGTCATTGGCTAACTTCAGACAGGCCTGGACATGCGCTGGCTTGAGCAGGGGGACCTTGCGTGCGCTGCAGGATTTTAATCCATGACGATGTAGTGTGTTACTAATAGTTTTCTTTGAGACTGTAGTCCCAGCTCTCTTAAGGTCATTGACCAGGTCCTGCCGTGTAGTTCTGGGCTGATCCCTCACCTTCCTCATGATCATTAATGCCCCACGAGGTGAGATCTTGCATGGAGCCCCAGACCGAACAGTGCAATTATTAATCACCAAGTTGCTTGCCTATTGTCCAGTAGCCCATCCCAGCCTTGTGCAGGTTTACAATTTTATCCCTGATGTCCTTACACTGCCCTCTGCCCTCTGCCCTCTGCCCTCTGCCCTCTGCCCTCTGCCCTCTGCCCTCTGCCCTCTGCCCTCTGCCCTCTGCCCTTGTGGTTGGAGTCTGTTTGATTGAGTGTGTGGACAGGTGTTTTTTCTACAGGTATCGAGTTCAAACAGGTGCAGTTAATACAGGTAATGAGTGGAGAACAGGAGGGCTTCTTAAAGAAAACCTAACAGGTCTGTGAAAGCCGGAAATCTTAATGGTTGGTAGGTTATCAAATACTTATGTCATGCAATAAAATGCTAATTAATTACTTATAAATCATACAATGTGATTTTCTGGATTTTGGGATTTAAAATGTACCTATGATAAAAATTACAGACCTCTACATGCTTTGTAAGTAGGAAAACCTGCAAAATCGGCAGTGTATCAAATACTTGTTCTCCCCACAGTACATACATATATATATATATATATATATATATATATATACACACATACATACATACATATTATCTCCATGGATGTGCTCCCTGGGTTGGGAATTCCTTTAATAAATGGAAGTTTACAACACAGGACCTCTATAGTTAAGTATATATGTACTAACAGTTAATAAACAATTAACAGGACTTAATAAAGACTCAGTTTACATGGGCATGTTCAGTCAGACTTTGATTAGCAGAGGTCACATTCTTCAAATACTACTGCCTTCCCCTTTCAGTAATGAGATCACAGCTCTGTGAGAACACAATCACAGACAGTCAGTGTGCCATTGGCAAGAAGGAGCAGTCCTGGCAGGGGGGTTATATTTTCACAAGAAACACAACCAAGTGTCAGACATGACACCAACCAAAGCAGTCACTGTTGTACGGTACCTGTCCCAGATCAGAAGAAGAAGTGATGTTTAACACACCAGCTAAAGCTCCCTGGAAACCAGTCCTTTTAAATAGCTTAACATGCTATTAATACTCAACAAGGATCTTTGGATTTAGCCTGGTACACTTTCGCTCAGCTTAGTTCTCAGGCACACTGAGATGTTGCACGAAGTCTCAGTCCTGTTGCTGTGGCTACCTGAGCGATAATATGGCCTGAGAGGCGAAGATGAGTAACTTGCTTCATCCCACACCAACCTTGGAGCCCCATGAGGACTTTGAAGGTTGAGAAATGTTGTTGCAGAGGGTCATCTCCTGATTTTCTCATTCACAAACCATGCCTGTAAAACACACCTGGATCATTCCATCCTCCCCCATAACAGTTAAACTGTAACAAGACAGGCAGGACCTTCAGCATCCACATCCATATTGAGAGCAAAACCTAATGTAATTTCATGTTTACTATTTCTTCCCTGGCATAAGGTGTTTTTTAGATGTATTCTTCACACCAGGCATTGAAAATGTGATTGAGCTACACCTCGTTACCTTCTGTAAAAAATCTCATTCTACAGGCCAAGGATGATCTAGCTTTAAAACTCTGTCCTTCTCACAGCATGGCAGATGAGTATTGATCGAACTACAACCAAGCACAGCGCGTGAGTGTGTGTCATAGATGTCCGCTTTGTTCCCAGAGAATCAGTATGCAGTATTGCTCATGTGGCATGAACACACTGTGCACTTGCCTTGCTTAAAGAATATGGCAACTATATTCAGCCGGGATCATTATTCAACACAATACTTTGTACACAGAACATTTACCACAACTAAGCCCAATAAGAATCTGAATTTGAAAATAAAAACTGCATAATTTCATTACACCAAGACACTCTAGTGTCTCTTAGATATACTCCTTCTCTCATTTGTGGGAAGAAATCTGTCGCTGAATTCCTGGTGATGTAACAGTACTGGACCCAAAACAGACAGTGTTTTCCACTATCATGAGGCATTACAACGATGCAGTTCATTGTGTCCTCTGACTGAGTGAGTTAAAGATGAACATAGGTCAGATGTTTAAAACAACCAACATCCAGAAGTGCACAAAACAAAATCCTGTAGAAATCATTAATTAGGAGCTTGGTTCCTATTGCGGTATATCAAAGATTCGCTCTTTCCAAAAAGCAGAGTTTGTCCTTCTTAATTTGTTGCCAGTTGTTGCAACCAAAAATCAAGAAGGTCTGTGGTAAAACAATCCTGAGATAAGAATAGACACTGCAGCAATCTTCTACCAATAAGGCCTACCCCTTCGACAAACACTAATCTGACCAATACCATCCAGACAACTGCTGTCACACCTACCTATGGAAACATAGATTATCAAACATAAGTGATAGATGAGGATTCACCAGTTGTATGCGTGTCTACTGTGGCTTTGAGGGAACTGAAACAAACCACAACATAACCATTTTGACAATCCAGCTCAGTTAGTCAAAACACTTCTGAATTTGACACCCCTGGTTTTCTGCCGCTCTACTTTGAAATGCCCAGATAATAAACCACTTTGTCAAAACGTGTCATCCTATAAGGGCAACAATGCAGTGGACCTTTGATATCTGGCATCAGATGGAAAGTGCAAAACACATTTTTGTCACCATGGTAACAGAGGGTTGAGGTAAACCAGAGATTTTTGGTGACAGTTACAAAAATCTGGTAAGTGAAGTGGGGCTCAAGGTAAATGTAATACCCACGACCTTGACCTTGATACGAGTAAAAAGAAACTCACATTAGAAATCACATAATTGAATTAACTTTCGTTAACTTCTTTTTAAAGGTCAGCTCCGGAGGCCTGCCAAGACATTGTTCTCATATGAGAAGTGCTCCATTAGAGACGGAGACAATATGCAGCCAGCGGCCCACTGGAGCCCATCAGCAGGCCCACTGGAGCCCATCAGCAGGCCCACTGGAGCCCATCAGCAGGCCCACTGGAGCCCATCAGCAGGCCCACTGGAGCCCATCAGCAGGCCCACT
>JACXGK010002130.1:0-10609 GCA_016801125.1 Novumbra hubbsi | reverse complement strand
ATCATTCTGACCTTGACATGGAGGAAAGCTTCTACCGCAAACACTCCAGGTTCTTCACTGTCCAGCGCATCAATGACCCAAAAGCAACATAGTCTGAACTAGGACTGTGTCCATTTCGGGGTAATTTATCTACACAGGCCATGACTGGTTACTTCAGGAGTATGTGGATACTTCAGCTAATGAGGCACAAACTAGCAAAAAAGCTGTGAACCACTGTCTTAGACCTTACTCTGTTCATCAATTTTACCTCTCCTTGCAATCCGTTGGTTGAAGATAAGTTTCAGCCTCCTGTCAGAGGCTACCAGGTTTTTACCCAGAATCTCCATGTACTGAATAACTAATAAAGGTAATTGACCATAAACAGGTCCCCAAAACAAGCCAAATAGCCCAATGAACCCAAAGATCGACCACATTTTCATTTCTATTCATGCATTTTCATTTTAATGCTAAAATGACTAACGTCATTTTGGTTTTATGAGTAGTAGTTATAGTAATGGTATTATTACAGCAATAAATAAACATCTGCCCAGATCCGAACCCCAGTAACATCATGCTGGGTAGGAGGGTTTGCATTAGAACCCAGACATCCACATAGGCTTCAAAACACACCAAAGGTGGTTAGACTTCACAGATAAAAGACCCAGGAAGGCAAGCAAACCCTGGAAACATACAGGTGTCCAAACCACATTGGAACCTACCCTAATCTTTATTACGTGGAGTGTTCCACTGTTGATGCAAAAGCTGTGAATATATACATGGAAGTATATCAAACCAGTCATAAAAAAGTATGAAGATCAATCAGCTCGACCGCATGAACCCCTGGGCTGTGTTAGTTAATGTCAAACATTAATCAAAAGCCTGATTTAAGATTAGGGTGGCACAGCTACCAGTCATTTACCAAGTGGCTGCCAGCTGTTATCAAAATAACAGGAAATTACAATCTGCACTCTAAAAATAAATGTTGATTCCTGGAGAATCTTCTAGTGATTCTTCTAATCTTTCAACATTTTTATTTCAGTGTATCTGAGATTTGGTAACCCGTAGTTGAGCATTAAATATATAAAGTGTGTTACATTAACCTTTTATTCATTGTCATGAGTTTCCAGTGGATAGCCCAAATGGTTAAAAAATAAAATTGCACAATAAGTAATGATTAACTTCACCTTAGCAAGAATGAAATTATTCTTAGGTAACTATAATAAATGAAAGTTTTCCACACTTACCATCAATTTGGTAAAGTATGTTAAATACATAGTAAACTAGGCACAATTTGTATATTTGTATATATACAAGTTTTTCATTATGAAAATGTTGTTTTATTCACTATGGTAATGCTTTGTTTTTAAGATAAGATTTTACATCTTCATTGTTCCATGTTTTTATTATTTAATTTAATTATTATTCTATTTAACATCATAACACTCCAGAGATAGAGGCATCTGTGTATTCATCATAATGTCTGTCCCAGCATGGACAGAGAAATTTGGTATGTTGAAGTAATACATTTCAGGATAATTCATGGGCAGAGCAATTAAGTATGTAAAAGTAATACATTTCAGGATCATTCATGGGCAGAGCAATGTTCTGATAAATTATACAAAATGTTTGAAAGTTTGGATGTTCTTATAGTAGAAGATTCTGGAATGCCTTGAGGAACTGCCAGAACATTCAGTATTTTACACACACGCGCCAAACTTGGCATTTGTTAACAAAAATACAAAGGCCATGAGTAACTCAAAGTGTTTGGCTTAATCATGTTATTTTACCAACCATCACCTGCAAACCTTCCCCGGAACCCTTATCCTATACAGGAGTCTTGTATCCATTTGGAGCCACACTTCAAAGTTGTATCATTGGACATATACAAATACTGTACTTGGTTAGGCCGCTGTCATTCCACCTAAAGTAAAACATTTTACCGTTTAATATCCGAGGCTTATGTTGCATGGGCTGTGCTCAATACCCTGGGGACAAATTAAGCCAATTCCAGAATCCCAGACACTCTCTGAACACTCAGCTCTTAAAGATGTCCTAGCGTGACCACACTGTTTACATTAGCAGGAAATGGACCGCATCAGCTATGTTCTAAAAGTCAGAGTCTAAAACTATAAGAAACATGCTTCACGGACATTTGATACATTTGCACACCACTCACATATACAGTGCAAGTACAAAGAATAACTTCATCACATTGAATTTGAGCATGGATTGGACATCAGAGTTAAACATTTCCCCTCCAGAGTGCAACATGCCAACAGTGTGTGCCTCCTGCTACATTTCATTTCAGGGTCTAAGGTGAGACAGGAGAGTGCAAGGTTAATGATCTCCAGTGGACTTTAATTCCTACAGACATCAGTTCACATTGCATTAAAGGTAGAGGCACATCTCCACAGACATGTTGCATTGCTTAAACTACAGCCACAATGGTTACATGCTGAACCAGCAGATTCAATGTACACTACTTAGCTTTAATCCCCTTGTAATGATGGAGTTAGAAGACAATCTGCACAACTTCTTCCAGCTGACATCACAACAGAGACTGGACTGACATTACAGCTTATTATTAGTTACAAAAGCTACATGGAGCAAGGCCATAAGTCCTTGGTGATGGTTTGATTCAAAAGTAGGAGTTGAAAGCTTGCTTTTGAACAGCAGATCCCTACCTCTGAACTTCTTTGGTGGGTTGTTGAGGTCCCCGGTGTCTGGCTGAACAACACATCGGTCATCCACAAGCCTAGGGACAGAGGGAAAACATTTAAATCAAACAATATGCTGTGGAGCTTCTCAACACTTCAAAAAGTGCCAGTTGAAACAATAAAAAAAAACTGCCAACCCTCCACTGTTTCCCTACAAAACTGAACGGTCTTACCGAATAGACTCATAAACAGAGCAATGGGTTCAGGTTGTTTTTAGTTTCAGTATAAATGGCACTTAAAAGCCTAATTTT
This sequence comes from Novumbra hubbsi, assembly GCA_016801125.1. Classification (NCBI taxonomy): domain Eukaryota; kingdom Metazoa; phylum Chordata; class Actinopteri; order Esociformes; family Umbridae; genus Novumbra; species Novumbra hubbsi. The sequence continues at coordinate 7,662 of JACXGK010002130.1, read as the reverse complement.
TATCCAACATCAAGTAAGAAAAAAAATAAGTAATCCATGCCTTTCAGATCCATAAACATGAAAAAGTCAGATGCTCTGGAAAAAAGTATCTGCAAAATTGCAAGGGCGGAAATGTAATTAAGCTGTTCAGTTCATATAGTGAGCAGAGTGGAAGACACTGATTTAAGAGACAGCATCAGTCACAGCCAGGCAGTTGGACAATACAGACAAACATGTCTATAAGCTCAACAGTCCCCCCCCACATCCAACAAACAAACACATCTATAACCTCACAATCCAGATGGCAGGAAGGTCAATAGCCACACCATCCAACAAAGAGCCAGGACTATAACCTCACTGCGTACTAGACAGACAGGTCTATAACCTCACCATCCAACAGACAGGTCTTTAACTTCAGTAGTTCTGTACACCTTACCATCCAACAGACAGACATGTCTATATCCTCACCATGCAACACACCGACAGGTCTATAGCCTCACCATCCATTAGACAGACAGGTATATAACTTCAGCAGTACTGTACACCTCACCAACTAACAGACAGGCAGGTTTATTACCTCATAATCCAACAGACAGACAGGTCTGTAACTTTAGCAGTACTGTACACCTCTCCACCCAACAGACAGGTCTATAACCTCACCATCCAACAGACAGACAGGTCTATAGCCGCCCCATTCAACAAACAGACAGATCTATTACCTCAACCATACACCTCACCAATCAACAGACTGACAGGTCTATTAACTCAGCAGTACTGTACACCTCAGGATCCAACAGACAGACAGGTTTATTACCACAACCATACACCTCACCATCCAACAGACAGGTCAATAAGCTCAACAATCTCTTTCACTCAACAACATGACCTATCACCATGGTCTATTCCTTTCACCAATCAGCATCAGAGCGCATAAAGTCACAACAACGTTATTAACCAGTCAACACTGCCTAATGTGAACACTGGACACACAATGCTGTCCAGGCTGAACATAGAGAGGACCGATGAAGACTGAGATCAAACAGTGTAAACAGATAATGAAAGCTGGGTTTCATCCGCTACCTGTTGTAAGGGCATTCATGGCAATACTAAGCCACTCACTCATACATAAGCCAAACGTTCAGAGCTAAAAATAAACAGAGCAAGAGCAGCTTCAGCTGAGATTCCTGACTGAATTCAGTGTAGTAGGAGTTATTAGAAAAAGCAACATTTGGTTTGGGAGAAACGGGGGGAAGTTATATCAAAGTAATGGGATTTTGCAGTTATAATATGTTGTTTTGACTCTACTATTTAAAATACATGTCTATACTCATTTAAAGTACTTACCATTTAGATACTTTGGGCCGTATTAACTTTATGAACACCGCTGAATTCATATTAATATTGAATTCATGAAAGCCTCTCAATTCTACTTGGGTGCCGCAGTACAACAATTACACTGAGGTCCAGAATCGATCCATATCATTGGCGTATTCTGCTAACGCACAAATTCTATCCATTTTTATGAAAAAGGTGTGTCTCTTATAACGGTTTTGAGTTTGACCTAATTAGCTAGTTAAGTTTGTCATTAAAGGTAGACTAGATAGTTACAGGAATAAAATGTTTCTTTTAATTCCACATGAGGATTACAGACTGTGCCACGTCCTACTTGACTAACAGCGAAGCACACTCAACTTTTATAATTTACCATTAGAAAGACCTTCCAAAGCACTTACTGAAATAATACGTAACTGCAGTCTTGTTATTGTGATAATTATGACCCATAATCACATTTCATGATAGACCAGCCCATTAAAGGCCTGAGACGTATAACACAGGATGTTTGGCTTGATATCAGAAAGATAAATAGAAGTCCATGGGGCACTGGATCCAGTCCAGTGAGCGTTTCCGTTTATATTTGATGCACCAAGTAGCCCACATATTGTACTACAGGACGTTGTTCTGTTGACATAAAGCCCACTATGCATCTCCCCACGGGGAATAAAATAAATGGATTGGTTATATGTACTGAATTTATAATACAGATTACAGATACAGCAGAAATGCCCCTTGTTTTGCTGATAATGGATAGTCAGTCTAATGTGCATCCGTGACACCTGCACAATGTCATTTACATGGGTTTGTACACAAAGCCCCGTACAGACACGCAATAATGGATACGTGAAATGGGCCAAGGGTTTCAGTGTTTGCTTTGATGTACCCAGGTTCAGCCAATCCAGGAAGACCGTCAGCCCCTTGGCACTGCGGTGAACAGAACAGTCCCATCCACACCAGCTGCGGACCAGGTGGCTGATTATACAACCGTCGCTCAATGGCCAGGATAACACACAGATACAATCTACGGCATCGCTGGCTCCGGTACACGGCTTGGGGTGGCTAAATATAGCATCTCCCTTCAGTTCCCCTCCTAACAGAAGGCCACCACAACAAGGACGGGGGGAAAAGTGATTACCTGGCAACGCGGGCAACTTTACAAACGACTACGGCGTTGTTGCCACGACCAGCCGACGCACGGCGACGAGGTTTCCTGAGGGATGGCAGGGCTTGAACGGGGCCCCAGGGTATAATTGGGAGTTTTTTTTTTTTTAAAGAATAGAAAATAATGAAAATAGAGGAGATGAAGATGTCAAAGGAGAAGAACAATGACCTGGAAGAATATGGAGGAGCAGGTGAGGGGGAAGGCCGTCGAGCTGCTTTGATGCCAGACAAACACAGGCTGGAATGATTAACATGATGTCAGGTCCATAAGCATTCTGTGAATCCAGTCGTGTTTCCGTCATTTAACCCCCTCAACCCTCACCGTGACGAAAGCTTAGGTGTGAAGATGCAATTCTCTCCAATAGTTCCAGGTCTCAGAGGAACTATCGGAGCTTGCGGATTTACAGTTTAATTGGAGAAGATAGTTGCTTGCGTATAACCCCACCCCATGTTAGGCCACTTAGGCCTGTCATTTTGGGGTTTGCCACCGGTGCAACCTGGCAAAACAGACAAAAGACAAGAGCCAACACATTCATTCAAAATGACATCACCTGCTCTGTGACACATTGACACATTTATGGTGTTAAACATGTTGCTTATTTAACCCCACACCTGTCTCTCTCTCTCCTGTCACTGTTTCCTGTTTCCCTTCACCTCTTATTTACAGCTCTTCGCTCTACTTCGCCTCAAACACCTTCAAACCTCCATACAGCTACTCCCCATCCATTGGACCAAGCTTCAGAGGTACACCGCGCGGTTTGGGGAATTATTCATTGACGAAGAGCACAAGGAGCAAACTGATGAGCAGCACAAGAGAAGTTATTGAGATAAACATGATGTTACGCTGAACTATAAATAACAAAGATGTGCCTTTTTCACCTGCTCAGGGCTCCGGCTACGAATTAGGGTTGATGACTTGCTAGCTACAGGTGGCTAGCATGCAGGATCCAAACATTCTTTGTTACAGCACAGACAATCATTACCTCCTATATCAAGTGTGGGTTGCCTTGTGAGACACGTGTACAACTTTTTCGGAGCGAATTTTTAGTATTTAGCTAGCGCCCCCGCTAGGAGAATTTGAAAGTGCTTTGTTAGAATGTTTTTCCTCGTGCACACAAAACACTACAGCCCTTGTGTGCACTTCTGGCTATACCGTACATCCCAGTAAGGACATCTGGTTACTGCACAAACCTCAACTAGACTCCACGACTCCCTACGACCCCACTCAAGTTCCAAGCACTGTCTCCCAGGTATTTCTAAAAGTGTGTTCAGCGGGCATAACATCATGTCAATAACAAGCACTCCGCAATCAAACTTTTCCTGTTAAACATTTCCCGGCATCAGTTGAAATCGGTAAGCAGGCTGGTGTTTTAATATCAATTAAACGAGTGAGGATTTGTGACATTGAGGGAGCAAACATTATTAAATCTATCAAAGTTAATACACAACGGCATCCATAATTTGACATAATCACCTGGGCTGCGTTTCCGCCCGTCGGTCTGGTCACAAACACCAAAAAGGTTAATGATCTCACTGGTGGATATGATAGATGTTGTGTACGCGCAAAACGTATGGGTGCATGTGCACAAAGCAGCCCGGTCCTGGTTGTCCTCGGTACTGCGATGGACACGCGTCTAGGATGAATGTAGGCAGGACTTGTTGACAACTTCCGTTGCGTGGCGTAGGATTCAACTGCAGCAGTGCAACAGGAATGTAGAAAAAAAACTACCTACCCTAAAGTGCTGATGAAGCCACTGGTGGAGCCCTCCGCATAGAGAGAGCAGATGTCCCCTTGGTGGAGGAAACTGGACATTTTGTCCGACATGTTGACTCACCCTGGACGGTGCCTGAAAAAGACAGAAAAGACAAGCATTGGCGTGAAAACTAAACTTGACTTCGACCTTGACGAACGCTGCACATTTCGTCTTTTACTGTGTCCTAAGTCAATAGCCTCAAATGCCAAGATATGGACGATGTTTTAAACAAACAGATACAACTGGCACGTTTTCACATAGAATAGTAAAGCGTGTCAACACAGCCAAGCATAATATATTATCCGCACTTCATGGTCCTAGTTGAGAAGGTCACCGTGTTTATTTGGTTGTTCAAAAGGTTAAACATCCTGTACAGCATAAAGTGAACACCTTAACACAGTGTGCAACATTGAATTTGGACCTTGAGGAAAACAGGTCAAAGCTCCTGAAAATTTCAGTTAGACCCACTTTCATTGAAAACCCCTGAAAGTAATGTAAGGAGTATGTACAAATTCATAGCCCATAAACAAAAACATACTAAAAAGCTGAGCTAGCCTGGTTTGGTACCACAAAACACAATGTAACCTTTAAACAACAGCTACACTAAATGATATTTGCATAATTATCTGAGAGAATTTTGCAAAGTATATAACCTAGTTTTACATTTGAATATCCCTGGGCTTTTGCGTCGGTTAAGTCGGTGACAGTAATCTCTTTATAGGAAATGGTAACATACTCAAATTCAGTGGAGCATTAGTATTGTTAATCGTCCAGGTCTACTTGACTTCATCATAAACTGTTTTAAGTGGATGTTCAACAATCAAACAAAACGTATGCAAGGAGATGAAAAGTATACACTGCTACTTTGCTGCTACATACACCAATACATGAGAGTTAAAACTGTCTCGACATATACAAGTTCATTTGACAAAGTCTTTATGGAACGCCTACAATTTATAAAGAAATGTACAGTAGTAATAATAACCCGTCAGAAATGCCAGTAAGAAACTCAAGTCTGTAAACTTTGAGGCTGTGCAAAATCTTAGTGATAAGGCAATAATAGATGCTTTTGAAAGGCATTTAGAAAAATCAGGAGGAAACTAACAATCAATATTAACAAGTAGAATAATTCTAAAGTTACACTAACATTTATCCAAACAAATTTGATTGACAATTATTCATAGACAAATATTAGATTGTTAGATGATGTCTTTAAACTATGTCTTTGATAAAAACCTTTACATTTTAAAGCTGTCAAATATAACGTCGTATCATTAAGATACACGTTATCGCTTGGATATTGTGTCAATATATAGACCCCTGAGCGACAAGTACCGTGACATTTTTTGAACGCTCATTCAAAATGCATTGAGTAAAAAACAGTCTGACATTTTGTCTGAAGTTTCAGGTTTTATTCCCCGATACAGGCCCGTTTCTGTGAATTGCAAACGCAATGCATTCAAAACTGTGCTGTATCCTGTACCGTACGCGTTGGTTACTCCTACTGTAGCCAGCCTACTTCCATGAGAATTGCCTAATGCTTGATGATGATGCTACTCTGAAAACTAAAGAATAATAATGTGCATAGGACTTTACCTTAACAAAACGAAGAAATGCTGCCAAAAAAATAAGCTATTCAGGTTGGATTAGCAAACGTGAATTTCCACTCCGCCGTCTTTTTTTAATTCCATGATTCCATTGAAATCCAGATAAAACCACTAAGATAAATGGTTAGAACACGGCGTCTCTGACAGCTGAATTTGTCCTCAGCAGCAATCTGCTTCTTACCTCCTCCACATGGGCTTTGAAGAAACGCCCCTTTTGCTAATATATAAAGGGAAGCAATGGTGTTTGGGAAATGTTGTTTCAAGTTACAAAAATGGTAAACGCGCACCTCTGACAAAGTAATAAATACGTCCCTGGGATCAATTGCATTATTTTGAATAATAGTACATATAGCTTTCTCCATAGATATAGTTCGGGGAGTTTATCATAGGACATAAAGTGATAGATTGTTGGTTGTTTTTGCTTAGAGATTTTTCAATTCTGTTGATTTCATTCAATTGGTAGTTCCAAGTAGAAGTCTGCCCCAAAGAGACAACAGTAAATAAAACAATGTTTACAAAAAAGTATATATTTTAGTAACACAATACATGTCATTATCTATTAAGCCTACTATAATGTATACAGCTTTACATTATGCATAATGTCGGCACACATGTGATGTGGATGCACAGTCAACAAAAACTGCCCCTTATCCATAGACAAATGTATCTAGAGTATGTGGGTGTACAGCATCATAAGAATAGCTGAGCTCATTAGCTATGCAGCAGTGATGTGTAGGCAAAACCAGCTGACATAGACTGCCTGTCACATGACATTGCTTTTACCATACACATATTAAAGGAGAATGACACCCTTGATGAATGATGTTTAGACCATAGGATGGACAGTGTCTGTGTGTCATAAAAAGGGAGGTTGTATACAAAACTGAAAATACACACACTCTCCCATATAGCAAGGCTTCATAATGTGCATGTCAGTCCGAGAGAAAGGGAATTAGCAAAATCCTTCATTGTTAATACATTCTGCTGTAAAATAGATCATGATCACCGACTCTATAATTCATGAGGTGTTATGAATGTGATTCAGCCATGTCAGACAACGCAACAACTACACATGCACAGGTCAATGTAACAGCCAACAGAATATCCTCTAGGCCAGGGCTGTCTAACCCTGTTCCTGTAGGTTTTCTCCCCAACTCTAATTTAGCAAACCTAATTCCAGTAATTAGCTGAATGAAAAGCTTAACTGGGGTTTGTCACAAATGGGGTTGAAGAGAAAACCTACAGGACAGTAGATCTCCAGGAACTGGGTTGGGCAATCCTGTTCTAGGCTGCTGTTCAAATAGTAAATATAATAATTACAACCCTTAAGTGGAATGTCCTGACAATTTAACAATATTTTACTGTATTTAAAAATATTTTGAAGTTAAACTTTAGCTACAGTGGGCTATGATCCTTAACAACCCAAGACCAAAATGTAACTCTATTTTTCAACTAGCAACCTCCCTCTGTCTTTGATTTCAAGTTTTGAAACACTGTGGGAGAGATCTAGTTTATTTTAATTTGCCCCATAAAAATCGTGTCTTTCATTTTTTTTAACTACTGGAATTGGAACACAGACACATTAATGTAGCCTACTCTGGCTGGAACATAAAATAGAATCCATGAGCAATATGTAAGCCACTAATACACCTCCCAGATGAATTAAATATGTAAGCCACTAATACACTAATACAATATGTAAGCCACTAATACACCTCCCAGATGAATTAAATATGTAAGCCACTAATACACTAATACAATATGTAAGCCACTAATACACCTCCCAGATGAATTAAATATGTAAGCCACTAATACACTAATACAAT
>JACXGK010002129.1:31682-58790 GCA_016801125.1 Novumbra hubbsi | reverse complement strand
TACAGAGTTGAAACATTGAATCATACAGAGTTGAAACATTGAATCATACAGAGTTGAAACATTGAATCATACAGAGTTGAAACATTGAATCATACAGAGTTGAAACATTGAATCATACAGAGTTGAAACATTGAATCATACAGAGTTGAAACATTGAATCATACAGAGTTGAAACATTGAATCATACAGAGTTGAAACACTGAAGGTCAGTGTAGAAACATTGTAAAACATTGAAATATTTAGACAGGCAAACCACAAAGCATTGTGGTTCATTGCTAAGTCTTGCAAATTGCGTGCTGCTACTACTCCTCCACTACTACCACCCCTCCACTATTACCCTAACACTACTACCCTGCTACTACCCCAACACTACTACCCTGCTACTACCCCACCACTACTACCCTGCTACTACCCCCCCACCCTGCTACTACCCCAACACTACTACCCTACTACTACCCTAACACTACTACCCTGCTACTACCCCCCTACCCTGCTACTACCCCACCACTACTACCCTGCTACTACCCATCCACTACTACCCTGCGACTACCCCACCACTACTACCCTGCTACTACCCTAACACTACTACCCTGCTACTACCCCCCCAACCCTGCTACTACCCTAACATTACTACCCTGCTACTACCCCACCACTACTATCCTGCTACTACCCCACCACTACTACCCTGCTACAACTCCACCACTACTACCCTGCTACTACCCCACCACTATGTTAAGCTTTTAAGCTGATTTATGACATGGATTTAGCACTGGAGAATCCCAGCCCTGTTTACCAAATTAGACTTTACTATCATGCCTGCTTTCAATTTAATTCATATTAATCTGTTTGGTGGCCTCATTGTCCTATGTTCCCCTGCCAGAAAGTATTTTCAATATTTTGCCTGTTTGTGTCTCGCCGGGGACAAATAATTGTCTATGTGGGATCACTTGATGGCGTTTTTGCCCATGCCCATAATGACGGAACCCGGTCAGGTCCTTAACCGGGCTGGGCAGTTTTGGCCGTGCTGGTGTGGAGTGCTACTGTCAGCATGAGAGTGGGGCGGCTGTCATCCAGCTCCAGTTCTTGGTCAACGAGGTGAGTCCCACTTCACTCCTCATCCAACCTCAGCCGTTCTCACCTTATAAACAAGACTCTGAGAAGGGAGGGACCTTGGCTAGGTCTTCTTATTCAATGTGTTTTGAGAAAGACCTAAGTGGTCCATTTTACTCTTTTTATCCATATTCCCCTCCCATGTATCTGTTTCAATTTGCTCACTATTGTATCTGACACATAACCGAAAGGTTGCTTGCTTTTCATCTCAGGTCTGGCATGGTGACCAATCTGCGTAGTTCAGTCCCTCTGTATACCAGTTAACCCTTATTTCTCCAAGGTACTGGCTGAAAATATCTTAGTCAAATTGTTTACTGGAAATTAATCTTCTATAACGCCTGTCAACAGGGGGCGCTAGTGAGTGCCTTAGCTGATGACAGCGTCCACCTGTGGAATCTGAGGCAGAAGCAGCCGGCTATCCTGCACACACTAAAATTTAGCAGGGAGAGGTATGTACACCATAAACAATGGTCATATTTGAATAAGCCTTGAACGCACAGTAGCTTTATTTAAATAGGCTGTTCTACATCCACAAGTCTTCAAATTGAATATTCAGTTTTGTGGTCTTTTTCTCTTCTTGTTTCATCCTCACTGCTTTTGTGTCAGTGTGCCCAAAAAGCATCTGACTCCCTATCTAATGCACTATGTTAGACTAAGCCGAATTAAAATGAGTGCGCTTAATAGGATAAAATTTGGGACACACATTACTGCTGTTGAATCTCGTCTGCATCGTTCCCTGTCAGGTCAATAGCCATTATAACTGCTAGATACCATAGTTACCATGCTCATTGGCTTTTAGTGTTACATCATGTGTTTTGTTTTAATGACTTCTGAAGGGCAGCAGGGTGCATCTAAAAAGCCTTCCATTTTGGGATTCTGCCAATCAGTTGCTTGCTGCCAGAACGGAGTTCATGCTTTTCTATTTGTATGCAAATTATACACTGTGCATACTTTATGTAAAATAGTGGCCCTTGGTAGAGTGAAGAGACTCTATAATTTAAAGTTTATTTTTGTTGTGTGTATTAGTTGTTGGGCTAATAGAGTTTAATGTAAGACATTGTACAGTTGATATTTGTTTAGTATGACCTGACAAACCAGTTCCAGTCAGCTCCTTGTATATTTCAGAATCAAATATGCCATTATTGCCTAGTGTGAGCTGCACTCTTGAGTTTATACAAGGCATGTTCATTAATAGCTACTCAGACCTATAAAGATTATTGTCTCCTACCTCACCAGGTCCTCACACACAAATGCAAGCTGGTGTGCTTGGCAACGTTACAATTACTTGGCTGTTGTGGGTGGTGTAGTTAGATTTTCTTTGGATATATTCCAATAGCGTACCTGTGGCTATCACTATGTAACAGCCTGTGGCATACCTGGGACTATCACCATAACACAGCCTGTGGTGTACCTGTGACTATCACCATGAAACAGCCTGTGGCGTTCCTGTTACTATCACCATGTAACAGCCTGTGGTGTACATGTGACTATCACCATGAAACAGCCTGTGGCGTTCCTGTTACTATCACCATGTAACGGGCTGTGGTGTTACTGTCACCATGTAACAGGCTGTGGCGTATCTGTTACTATCACTATGTAACGGGCTGTGGTGTTACTGTCACCATGTAACAGGCTGTGGCGTATCTGTTACTAACACCATGTAACAGCCTGTGGCGTACCTGTGACTATCACCATGAAACAGCCTGTGTGTGAAAATTAATAATTTTCTTCTATTTTTTTCTTTCTTTTTTCTATAACACCCCATTATGTGAAGAGAGTTGATTGCTTTACAAAGTCACTGTGTTACGGTACCCTTTGCCCTACAGGATCACGTTTTGTCACCTGCCCTTCCAGAGTAAATGGCTGTACATTGGCACAGAGAAAGGAAACATCCACATCGTAAATGTTGAGTCCTTCACACTCTCAGGCTATGTTATCATGTGGAACAAAGCCATCGAACTGTAAGTCTTTCTGACCTGTTTCTCTTCCTCACTATTTCTGTCTGCTGTCCAGTGCCATTTGGCTCATTTGATACATGCAGGCATCCTTCTAGTTTGGGGTTCAAATTTCACCGGTGTCCATTAGAAAAAACTTCAATAAAAACTGTAAAGTGTAGTTCTTGACAATGTAAATGTAATGAATGTAAATTGCCACCTATTCTCTAAAGGCCCTAGTGGAAAAGCAGTGCACTACATCAAGAAATGTAGGGCAATTTTAATCTGAACAGAAAGTAGAGTCCATAAGAATGGTCCATGTTATGCTGTTCTGTCCTTTCACCGTTCCCCTTCAGGTCCTCCAAGACACACCCTGGGCCCGTGGTCCACATCAGTGATAACCCGATGGACGAAGGAAAGGTGGTAACTTCATTCATAAAATACTTTTTTAAAAGATTACACATTATCTACACCGTGCTACCGTAATTCCCCATTTATAACCTGCACTGTGTATAAACCGCCCTATTCATTTTATAGCTTTGTGTGTATACAAACCCGAGTTTTCACCGCACCCATATATAAACCACATTTTTCCAGAGAATTATGACTCTTACATTAGAATAAAACATCTGTCATAGGGCAATACCAAATGTTATTTGTCGACGAATTAAATACATATTTGAAAACCCTGCTACGCCAATTGTATCATATTTGCTAAATGAGTTTCTGAGACCTAGTCAAGCAAACATCTTCAAAAACGTTTGCCTGTGGAAATGGTTTTAAAAATGTGAACTTGTGTACTAGCCACTCCCATGTGTTAACCGCTGTAAAAAAAAACAATCACATTTTTTTTTTAATGGGAAATTACAGTATTTAAAAAATGCACTACTGAACCAAAAAAATCTTTGTTATTTTGACAGATTTTGATTGGATTTGAATGTGGGACAGTGGTGTTGTGGGACCTGAAATCCAAAAAAGCTGACTGCCGTTACAATTATGACGAGGTAAGGTATATTCCTGTTTGCCTTTAGATGATGGACCAAAGTACATTAGTAGTTAATACACACAGAACTATTCTGTTCTTTATTTAGCACACTACACTGTCTGTGGCCAATGACAATTGCTCTTTCCTTATCCTTCCTGACCAATTCTTCTCTAGTGTTGTGTTTTGCTGGTGTCCTTGTCGCTACTGGTAACATGATGCTGTACCTGCGGCCCATTCAGATTGAACAGGTGTTACAGATCCTCAGGGATGGCACATGCAAACGTGTGGTTGCAAGAAGGTTTGCTGTGTCTCCCAACACAGTCTCAAGAGCATGGAGGAGATCCAAGAGATGGGTTGTTACATGAGGAGTCGGTCAGGGCTGTAGAAGGGCATGAACCGAGCAGCAGGACCGGCATCTGCTCTTTTGTGCGAGGAGGAACAGGAGGAGCACTGCCAGAGCCCTCCAAACGGTCAGAAACAGACTCCTTGAGTGTGGTACATGTCCTCCAGTAGGACCTGTGCTCACAGTCCAGCACCGTGCAGCTTGATTGGCATGCATCAGAGAACCCCAGAATTGGCAAGGCCCCCATTGGCGCCCCGTTCTCTTCACAGATGAGAGCAGGTTCACACTGTGACAGACGTGAAAGAGTCTGGCGATGCCCTGGTAAACATTATGCTGCCTGCAACATCATCCAGCTTGACCAGTTTGGTGGTGGGTTAGTGATGGTCTGTGGTGGCATATCCTTGGAGGGTCACACAGACCTCCATGTGCTAGCCACCGATACCCTGATGGATGTTAGTTACCAGGATAAAATCCTCAGACCCATCGTCAGACCTTAGGCTGGTGCGGGGGGCCCTGGGTTCCTCCTGGTGTCGGACCATGCCGGGCCTCATATGGCCAGAGTGTGTAGGCAGTTCCTGGATGACGAAGACATTGATGCCATTGAATGGCCCTCATGTTCCACAGACCTGAATCCAATTGAGATCCTCTGGGACTTTGTGAATATGTGCATCCTACGCCACAGACGGTCTAGGGGCTTACTGATGCTCTGATCGATTCAGGTTTGGGGGGAGATCTCCCTCAATTTGCCATCTCATCAGGAGCCCAGACATTGTCTGGAGTGGATATAGGCATGTGAGGACCATATACACTACCGAGCCACATGACGAGTTGCCGTGATGAAATTCACGCAAGTTGGGACAGCCTTCGATTTCAATTGTTTCCTTTTTATTATTGGTGTTTGTTTGAATCCAGCCCTCAATCGGTTGGTGATTTTGGTTTCCGTTGACTGTTCTTAGGTCATTTAGTTTTCAACTAGTTACACAATGTACAGTAAAGATTTTCATCTTTATTGTATTTCGTTCATTGAGACCTGATGTGTTATTTAAGTGTTAACTTAATTTTTTGGGGCAATTTTGTTTGGCGTTCAATTCTTATCTTGTTTTGGAAGTAATGTATCTTTTTTGTTTGTGTTCTGACTGATTATGTAACAATGTGCTTGGGAGAGGGAGGAGAATGATTCTGAGATCATCTTTTGTATGTGTTTATATAACCCCTTCAGTTCCTGGACCTCTGCAGTTTCAATAATATGACTGATACGTCCAGCATTTATAATTTGCCTTAGAATGTGTTTTGACATTTTAATTTCATCATAACCCGATCTACAGTCACAATACATACACTGGTTATGAAAGCACCACCTCCATTCAACATGTCCAACTTTTGTTGCTAAACAGCCTGAAATAAAGACACTAATTTAGACCTAATTCTGGCTTTATTTACACACAGATTTTCTATACCAGTCAATTGATCCAACATGTTTATTAAGACCTTTTTACATCAGCGGTTGTCACTAGCTGTTTTCACACAACCCCCTAGGCACTAATAACCCTCCATCTGATCCAGGTGATCAGACTGAGTGGTCGGTACGGACAGACGCACAACGCTCGCCGAGCGGCACAAAAGCCTGGAGCTCAAATACACAATCTTTAAACTGGATTAGAAAACCAGATCACAGGGTTGTGAACATGGGACCCGTTGGTTTAAGTTACCTACCCGATGTGCTACCAAGCGACCTTTTAACCCCCGCGTTGTCCCTCGCCCGTCTGTGTTTTGCTCCAGGCCATCCATTCTGTTGCCTGGCACCACGAGGGTAAGCTGTTCACCTGCAGCCACTCCGATGGAACTCTGACCACATGGAATGTGCGGGTCCCCACCAAGCCCGTGGTCACCGTCACGCCACACGGTACGTTCTGTGCCACACGGTACGTTCTGTGCCACACGGTACGTTCTGTGCCACACGGTACGTTCTGTGCCACACGGTACGTTCTGTGCCACACGGTACGTTCTGTGCCACACGGTACGTTCTGTGCCACACGGTACGTTCTGTGCCACACGGTACGTTCTGTGCCACAGGCGCGTGGGCGCGTGCCTTCGCTTGGACCGGAGGTTTGGATGCCGCTACCTTTTCTCTTAGGGAAGATTGTGTAGACCATTTTTGTCAACCAGTTAAAATAGTCCTTAGGGCCTAAAGTAGTCGTTGGGCCTTATTATTGTGTAGGTAAAGCGACCTCGCAAGACGTTTACCGGTTGGTTCTGATGATCAAATGGAGCTGGATCAATTCAGATATGCTGTATGGCCAAGAGTGGGGACACCCGACCGAAACGCCTGTATGGACTTTTTGGACATATTATTAACCCCCCAACCTTTGCACCAATAACAGCCACCACTTTTCTGGGAAGGCTTTCCACAACATTTCGGGGTGTGTCTGTGGGAATTTGTGCCATTCGATAGGTAGCTATTTCCTGACATCCGCCTTAACCAAATTTGTCCATCAGACTGCCAGATACTGAAGCGTGATTCATCCCACCAGATAACAGGTTTCCACTGCTCCAGAGTCCAGTGACGGCATGCTGTTTTTGATGTGAGGCTTTACTGCTCTGCCTTAGAAACCCGTTTTGTGAAGCTCCCGACGCACATTTCTTGTGCTGATGTTTATTTTAGAGAAGGTTTACAACTGTGTTGAGTGGTGCCACTGATGATGGGCGACGCGTATGCGTTTCAGCATTTGGCGATCCCAAGCTCTGTGAGTTTGGGAGGTCTACCACCTCCTGGCTAGGTTTGGGAGGTCTACCACCTCCTGGCTAGGTTTGGGAGGTCTACCACCTCCTGGCTATGCTGTTGTTGCTCCTAGATGCTTCCACTTCCCAATTCTAGCGCTCACTGGAAACAAAGATGCAAAATTCTAACAACTTGTTAGGTTGAAGTTTTGAAGATTGTTAGGTTGAAGATTCTATTAACGTGTTTTCTGCAGTTGTATTGAACCATGTCCAGAAAGTTGTTTTGTGCATAATTCCCTTGCAGGTAAGCAGCCTAAGGATGGAAAGAAGCCAGAACCATGCAAGCCTATCCTCAAGGTGGAGTACAAAACAACTAGAGCTGGGTGAGTGGGTTGACCTACTAACCCATAGGGGGATCAGGGCCCCACTCGGTGTGCTGTCTGGGGCCTGTCCTACAACATGTGTTTTTATCATCCAGGGACGCCTTCATGGTAATGTCTGGGGGCCTGTCCTTTGACACAGGCTGCAGGAGAGCCTGTCTTACAGTGATACACGGGAAGAGTACCGCTGTCCTGGAGATGGACTATCCCATCGTGGACTTTCTAACACTTTGTGAAACACCATATCCAAATGGTGAGTTACAGTATAGATTTGTCATGTAAAGTCTGTATCCAAATGGTGATTTACAGTATAGCACTGTTTCTGAAAGCGCTTGTTTATATGGTAAACATTTGTTTTAAAGCATTGTTTTTGTAAAATTGTGTCTAATATCTCTATCAAGTTACAGTTTATACCAATATGCCTAGATTAATAAACTACATTATTATTTATTCTGGCTAAGGACTTTTTTGGGGGTATTCCTATATTACAAATACTACGGATTCTAATAGCTCTAGTCACTTTATGATCAAATACACAGACTGGACAAGCAATATGCTGGTCAATGCAACGTGAGTTTTTAGGGAGGAACACGGAAGAACTGCTTTTATTGCTAGACATTTTTTGTTACATTTTGAAATGAGTGAAGTTAGAGAGAGCCCTACTGCATTCTTTAAAACATCTGCAAGTTAAGTTGAACAGTGAAATATTTAAATAGCTTAATGTCTCCATGTAACATTGTTGTTGGGGTTTCTTTATCATGACTTTGTTTATTCATGATCTCCTTTCAAACCAAACAATTCCGCTTGCTTAGACTTCCAGGAGCCTTATGCAGTAGTGGTCCTGTTGGAAAAGGATTTAGTTGTAATCGACCTTGGACAAATTGGGTGAGTATTGTAGTCATTCTACATGTTACAAAATTTGTTTGCACTTTTACATTTTGTAGTGGGAAGGGTTTGGAATATGGAATATTTATCAACAGGTTCATTGGACATTTGGGTACTTTGTACAATTAAGCAATCACCTAAATCTAGGTGTCATACAACCATAGTCTGTTTTGCCTTTTGATTGACAGGTACCCAATATTTGAGAACCCGTACCCTCTGTCGATCCACGAGTCCCCGGTGACCTGTGTGGAGTATTTTGCCGACTGCCCCCCTGAACTCATACCTGCACTTTACTCTGTGGGCTCCCGGCAAAAGAGACAAGGTTACAGTAAAAAGGTAATGTTTCCCTCCTTCAGAAAAGGGTTAAATAGGCCTGGCAACAGAGTCATACTTTGCAATATAACTTAAATAAGCATACAAATGGGTTTAGTATTTGAATATGACATATAGAATTTTCCTTTCTGGGAATAACCCTTATATTGTCCTATAGTAAATGCCATTGTGTTTTGTATTTCCAGGAATGGCCAATCAGTGGTGGTAACTGGGGCCAAGGCACTCTGAGCTACCCTGAGATCATTGTGACTGGGTGAGTACCTCAAGGCTGGGACACAAGCCACCTCAGACACCGTGGAAGTCACCACTATACCTGCTTCTGCGTGGGTCTGCTTCAGCAACACTCTCATAACTTCCTCCGAATCACAGATATGTATTCACCATACATGTTAATCGTGCTTTTTCCATGTTCTTACTTTGCCCACGAACAGACACGCTGATGGATCCATCAAGTTTTGGGACGCTTCTGCAAGTGAGTGGGCTTTGATAATATTGCCAGGAGAAATAAGAGTACCACAGTGGTTTGTAAAGCAATGGAATAAGGTGTTGCTGTGCACGTGGTATGTAGACCCTGTACCTCGAAGCAATTGGCTGCATTTAGCACAATAACAACTGGCTGACAACTCATGATAACATCCCCTTCCTAGTAATGCTCCAAGTGCTG
The DNA here is from genome assembly GCA_016801125.1 of Novumbra hubbsi. NCBI lineage: Eukaryota > Metazoa > Chordata > Actinopteri > Esociformes > Umbridae > Novumbra > Novumbra hubbsi. The sequence goes on along the minus strand of JACXGK010002129.1, from coordinate 49,438 downwards.
TACAAACTGAAGACCGCCAAGGCTTTCGAGAGGTCCCTGAAGGGTGCCAAAGAGGAGAAGCAGTACACGGAGATAGTTGACGAGGACCCGTTCGCCATCCAGACCTTGTCGTGGTGCCCTGAGAGCAGGATGCTGTGTGTGGCCGGAGTCTCCGCCCACGTCATCGTCTACCGGTTCAGCAAGCTGGAAATAACCACCGAGGTGGTGCAGGTAACCGTGGCAACCCCGTGCTGAATGTAATATCGGTGTTTTGCATACGTGTGGGTAACTTAACAGGGATCGTCTCTAAAATCGTCCAATAGACCCTTCTCCGTGCCTCCGCCTTCATGACTTGATTTTATGGCCGCAAGTCAGCTCAGGGATAAGAGCGTCTTCGTAAACAAAAGAAATGAACGCAAGACTGCTGTCGACTCTTCCGCCACAGCTGTTGGAGGTGCGCATGCCGTACGAGCCGAGCGATGTGGAGTCCCCCGTCCCAGCAGATCATCCTCCCACCCCGTCCACCCCAGCACCCTCTGCCTCTGCCAGCCCGAGCCAGGAGGGGGACCCCTTTGAGACCCAGCTGCCCAGCGCCGATGAAGGGCCCCGGGATAACGTGCCATGCCTCAAGTACGAACCGCACAGTTCCGTTTTGTTTGCGGTTGTGCCATCCACAAAGCGCCAAGACCACACGTAGTACTTCTTTCTGTGTGAGACGATTAGAATGACTAATCCTTGTGTGTTGTTTTCCCTGAAGAGTCCGGAGTTCCCCCCTGAAGCAATCTCCAGGTTACCAGGTGGACCTGGTGGTTCAGCTGGTCTGGGTCAGTGGCGAGCCCCCCCAGCAGATCACCAGTCTGGCCGTGAATTCCTCATATGGCCTGTATGTGGCTCCGTCTGTCAATCTGCCTGTATCCGTCTGCCTGTGTCCGTCTGCCTGTATCCGTCTGCCTGTATCCGTCTGCCTGTATCCGTCTGCCTTTATCCGTCTGCCTGTATCCGTCTGCCTGTATCCGTCTGCCTGTATCCGTCTGCCTGTATCCGTTTGCCTGTATCCGTTTGCCTGTATCCGTCTGCCTGTATCCGTCTGCCTGTATCAGTCTGTGTAATTCCTAGAGCAAACTGCTGTACTCTTGATTGTTAAGATCCATTTGACACATCTTCTGCCGTTGTATTTTGACAGAGATCTTACACAAATGGAATACTGCAGTATGCCAAAAACCTCCTCCCTTTGGGGTGTTTGTAGATAAACTGTAGATGTTATAGGTCTAGTAAACATCATAAAATTATCGTTTGCTTCATAGTGTGGCGTTCGGCAACAGCAATGGCCTGGCTGTGGTGGACTATCTACAGAAGACCCTCCTCCTGAACATGAGCCTGTCGGAGCTCTACCGTCCCTCTGAGCCCAACCAGAGACAGCCCCGCTCACCCCGCAAGACACGGCAGCCATCTGGAGGTGAGGGCCTCCCTGCCAATCTCACGGGATGATATTCAGTCGAGTAGGCTACTGTATGCATTCTCAGAAATGTGAAACGAAGCGTGGTTTTAATGAATTGTTTCCAAGGGATAATGACTTAAGTATGTTCCATAGAATATCCACCCGATAATTGTTTGACAGCTAATAAATGTGATTTGTCGTGTGGTGTTAAAAGGTATAGTCTAATGTCCAATGTCAGTAAGCTAGAGGAGAAGGACTCTTGGTAGCCAGTAGTCATCACACCTTGATTGCCCCACCCCCTCGCAATAGCAGCTTCCTCTCAGCGGGGGGCGCCACTGGCGGGCTGTCCATCTGTTCAGTGGCTTCGTATGTGCCCATGTGTGGGATCTGTCTGCGCTCTGATTAGCATCCTGCTTTTTGCTGTATGTGGCTTCATACTTGGTGATGCTTTGGGTAGCATTCATTTTCAGGCCCTGTCGTTCTAAGCTCTTTCTGTCTTGTGTTACATTCCCTCGGTTTGTATGTGTATTTATATACGCAGTGGTTCCCAAAGCGTTAACCCCCCTTGGACCTTTCCGAATGTTATTGCGTTGCAACGTGATATCAAAGTGGCTTTCATTGGGAGTCTAGTCTGTACAAGTTATAACAAAAACATTGTCATGAACAAAGGGAACATCTAAAGCAAATCAGGAGTAAGGTTCTTCAAAAGCTCCAATCAGCGGTAGGATATAAGAACATTTCCAAGGCTTTGAATACGCCCTGAAGCACAGTAAAGTCCCTTATCAGGAAATGGAAAGAATATGGCGCTGTGAACAAGTCTAAAACTGTCCATCCTCAAAACACAGTAGGATCCTGATGAGAGAACCAGTCAGGACTAAACCAAGAGGCCCCAGGTAACTGTACTGTGTCCAGGTGGTCCACTCAGGTAGAGGCATATCCAAATGGTCTCATCACGGTTATTTCTGCCAAAATGCTTCTACCAAAATATTGAGTGAAATGGTGTATTCCTATTATTTTAGTTGTTTGTATGTTACGCAATTATTCTAGATTAATTGTTGATCGGCGGCAAAGGCTCCAAAATAAATCAATTTGGACTTTATGATGTAATACAATAAAACGTGGAGAAGTTTAAGGAGGGGGGTGATTACTTTAGATGGTCACTTTATCTGTGTATGTACACTAACAATCAAACGTTTGGGGTCATTTAGACATTTCTTTGTTTTTAAAAGAAAAACATTCAAGTCAAATTAAATTGAACAGAAATAGACTGTAGACATTGTAATTGTTTTAAATTACTTTTGTAGCTGGAAATGGCTGATTTTCAATGGATTATCTACATAGGCGTACAGAGGCCCATTATCACCAACCATCAATCCTGTATTCCAATGGAATGTTGTGTATGCTAATCCAAGTTTATCATTTTAAAAGACTAATTCGTCATTGGACAACCCTTTTGCAAATATGTTATCACAGTTAAAAGTGGATTAAAGAAGCAACAAAACTGTCAACTTGACTCAACTTTAGACTAGTTGAGTATCTAGAGCATCAGCAAATGTGGGTTCAATTACAGGCTCAAAATATCCATAAGCAAACACATTTCTTCTGCAAGTCATCAGTTTATTTTTGTTCTAAGACATTATGGCTAGTCCATGTGAGAATTTGCCAAGAAACTGAATATCTCATACAACACTGTGTACTATGTCCTTCACAGAAAAGCACAGACTGTCCCTAAACAGAATAGAAAGAAGAGTGGGATGCCCCAGTGCACAACTAAGCAAGAGGACAAATACATTAGTGTCTAGTTTGAGAAATAGTAATAGTAGTATATTGGGGGTGCTTTGGTGGTGGGAGATTTATACAGCGTAAAAGTAATCTTAAAGAAGGAAGGCAATCACTCTATTTTGCAATGGTATGCCATAGCCTGTGGACGGCAATTGATTTGATCCAATTTCCTCCTACAACAAGACAAAGCACAGCTTCAAACTAATCAAGAACTATTTGGGGAAGAAGCTGTTACCTGGTATTCTGTCTATAATGAAGCAAGGTCACCAGATCTCAACCCTGTTGTGGGAGCAACTTGAACAACTTGACAACTAGAATCCCAGTCTGCAAGGCTGCAATTGCTGCAAATGGAGGATTTTTTCAGACTTTATCAATGATTATATTTACGATTAATGTTGCTTTTGCTCCATATTCAAACTGATTTCATGTATGTTTTCATGGAAAACTAAGAGATTTCTGAGTGACCCCAAACTTTTGAACGGTAGATGTAAATGTTAACAATTTATTTATCTTGTGCTCTTAACAGTCATGCTTTTCTATGTGTTAATTCATTTCATATTTGGATGAGTGAGGCTTCAGAGGTTCAGCACTGGATTCAGTACCCCTTTATTGCAAACACATTGCGTAACTGATAAAACCTTTGATTCCTTTCTCAGAAGTCTCAACATCTTGTTATTAGTAACATCATTAGTAAGACATTCCAGTTACTAGCCCCTTTTTGCCATGTTATGATTTCTCATTCTTTTGTCATGTCATTGTTTATGTCTCACCCTTCTTTACTCTCTCCCTCTGTGACCTTAAGACATTCGGTCTGTGACGTCTTACATGTCTCGCCTTTCTATCTTTTGTAAGTCTGTGAAACAGACGTATCGTCCTTCCAACTCCCGTGAGTCATCACACTACCACCGTTTTTATTCTTTTCTTTCTTTTCATTACTCTCTCTCTCACATTAAAGAATCTTCTTACCCTGTTTTAGTCAGCATTTGTTTTTATGCACTGACGATCTATTTTAGTTTTCACTTTTTGTTGAGCATATGAATATGTGTAATGGGGAAATCATTGCTGTTGTTGAAAATTGCCTTAGTGTGGTAATATCTATCAGCTCACACCATTAGCGTGGTTATATCTGTCCGCACAGGCCATTAGTGTGGTAATATATATCATTTCACACCATAGTTACCTGTGTAAGAGTTCTATGGCTCTCTTGGGCTCACTTCAATTCTAGTTAATGTTGAGCAATGATCTTCAGATGTAGAAAATGTTTTGTTCTAAGACATGTCTGTTCCTCACAGCTCTCATTGACCACAATGATGGGAACAATGTTGCAGAGGAGAAAAGCAACAAATCACCGACGTCAGGTAACTTTAATCGGTTTCAATCTACAATACAAAAGACAGTCACCCCCCCCCCCCCCAAAAGAACATGTATAAAGGAGACATTCAATTAGCGGCTTTTGGGTCAAGTCTCTAATGGAGTGTTGAAAGAGCTGATGTCCATTAAAGTTTTTGTTGTTACAATATAGGCTCCATGCCACCCTTCAATTTAGATGATGAACACAGACAGCACAGGTTCATAGAGAAGGGTACTGTATTACATTGGTACATTTATAACTATACACTTAGCCATTACACACATTTCTTCCAAAAGTTCTGGCCATGGGAAATGCAATGACGTTTTACACCTGCCTTTGTCTTTTTAAAACACGTTTGCAGTGATTTCCCAAAGCAGGCGGTTTTCCAAGACGGTTGCCAATGACTTTGGTAGTGTATAATCTATGTGCTATAAACTCTACTGCTTTCTATCCAACCAACCTTACTGGGCTTCTAACCAGGGCTCTGACCTAATCCAACATGACTGCTGGTGCATTATGTGCTTCTGATGATAATATTGATGGTGGTGATCGGGGAATATACATGGGCTTGACGGTGTGTTCTTGTTAATCATCAGGCGGCTGGTGTTCTATCCTTTTGTTTCTCTGCACTTTGTAAAACTCATGGCAGATAGGGAGATCTGCACTTTGTAAAACTCATGGCAGATAGGGAGATCTGCACTTTGTAAAACTCATGGCAGATAGGGAGATCTGCACTTTGTAAAACTCATGGCAGATAGGGAGATCTGCACTTTGTAAAACTCATGGCAGATAGGGAGATCTGCACTTTGTGAAACTCATGGCAGATTGGGAGATATGCCCTTGTTTGTTGAAAACTAGTATATAATATAACATTTAGAGGGTTTTTTTCTTCGTTTTTTTCAAAGCAGTAAAATCTAAAAGAGCACATTTATGGTGGTTTAAACGTCTAGTTATTCTGACCATTAGTCCGTTACCACTAACCAAGGTGTGATTTTGGGAGAATTCAAATATTTAATGGAATAACACAACATTGTTATTAATCATGATGATAAACTAAGATGTGCTATTGCAGGGGCCCTGGTTATTCACTATTCATTTTAATGATTTACCCTCTTTTCTTTATGTCTCCTGTTGTAAAAAAACATTTCTGAGTCTACCTTTGTTTCACATTGCAGGATGTGTGTGTGGTGCTATAATGCTAAGTTCCTGTAGCCTGAGTGCCAGGGCTGACATTCTTCCTTCCTTATAGCTTGGAGTATTAATGCTATTTATCCAGTCTCCTCTCAGTATTAATGCTAATTATCCACTCTCCTCTGGGTATTCAATGCTAATTATCCACTCTCCTCTGGGAATTGAATGCTAATTATCCACTCTCCTCAGAGTATCAGTGCTAATTCTCCCCTCCCCTGAGCATCAATGCTAATTTTCCTATCTTCTCTTGAGTATCAATGCTAATTCTCCACTGTTCTTTCAGTATCAATGCTAATTATCCACTCTCTTCTGAGTACTAATGCTAATTCTCCTCTCAAGCCTTTTGCCAAACAATGACAGAATACACAATTTGCTGCCAGCAATCAAAACCAGTTAAATTTTTTGCTTGTGTTAATGTGGAAAGATTTTCTGTTTTATTTTATTATTATTTTTTTTGCAGCCAAGGTGTCAAGAAAAATTAGCTCATCTACAGAGCAAAAGACAGACCAGGGTAAGCCCCTTATAACTTTAAGTTGTATTTACAGTCTTCAGAAGGCCTTTTCATCTCCCAGGTGGGGTTCCATTCTACTATACAGCAAATGTCCCTCACATTTTCAGTGAGTTGAGTCAGAGTATATCCCTGGCTTAAGTAAACCGGTCTCATGCATAGGTGCATTTACACGTGCATTCAGTGCACCTACGCAGTGGTAAGAGCACGGGTCGGCTGGGAATCAAACCCATTACAAGTCACACTCTACTAAATGAGACAAACGAGCGTTGTTACAAACAATGGTTGGATCCGGCTGGTTCCACCAGGATAAGTGTAGCCCAACCTGTTAGCAAATCATGGCGTTGTGAAAGTGAAAAATTAAAATGGCGTGGTCCAGTAACCCCGAGAGTCATGTATTTTCTGCTTGCCCTCGTCTTCTCCGTGAGCAGAGGAGAAGGTGCGACACAAGTGCTTGGGTTCTGTGAAAGAAGACAATGAGGCAAGGAAGACCTTCTCGTCAGATTACTCACCCACTGCCTGACCTCAGCGAGTGGATGAGTCACATGATCTGCATCTGAATGGGTCTGTGGGACCCGTGCAGGTCACTGATTAATACCAGGTCCCGCTTTGGGCCCCCGTCAAAAGTAGTTGTTTTGCAACGGGGTGACATTTGGTGCTGATACTAACCCCCACCAATACTGATGTCCAGTTTTTTTAGCATTGATCTCTCACTGACTGACTGACTTGTCTGTACTTAATTGTAGTTAGATGCACGGTACTTTACTTTTCTCATAGGGGTCTTACTCCTCCGGATGCAACAAATGTGTTGGACATGCTAATTTAAACAGACATTCCCACCCCAGGTTAGACACTAACTGCACATGTTATGGCCTGCTTTGGGAGGTTTCACCTTAAGAACGCTCGGCCACGAGACAGAATGTCAGTGGAGAAACCCTGGCTTAACTGCCCACCTACTGGCCTGTCATTGTCATTATAGCTTCATTTCATTTATTTTATTTGATTATTTACTATTATTATTTTAATTTTCAGGCACTTCGAGATTATTCCTGTATGATGAAAAGCACTTTACAAATGCAATAAATCGTTATTATTATTATTGCCTTCTTTGGCCAAATGGCCAGGGTGCAACGTGAGGGAACGTGGGTTCTGCACTACAGAGTGCATATTTGGAAAGGTAATGACCACGAGACCTCTAGTAATCGTTCAGTGATGAAACACCACGGTTTCACTGCAGTCGCCTTTATTTGGTCCTACTTTAGATTTTAAGATGGGTGATTCATGTGCTGCTCCTTCTGTGCATTGCGAAGAAATGTGAAGGTCTTCCTTATATTATCAAGGTTGGATGCGTGTCTGTATAACCAATTAGCTCTTAAGGCACTGCTAGACTGAGTTCCACTGCCTCCAAGTGAATTACGGAGTCCTAACCTTGCGTTTGGTCTGTCCACGGGCTGTTAACTACAACTATTTTCAGTCTATCTTATTCCATCTATATCATATATGCATCGTCCTCACAGATGCCAAGGACAGTTCGTTCTCGCGGTGCTCCAGTGTAACCAGTATCGAGAGGGAGTCCCGTGAGGCCATCTCCTCCATCCACTTCACGGAGAGTTTCCCAAGGAAGACGGACAGCAGTGGCAGCCCTGGCCCCAGCCTGTGGGTGGGTACTACCCCAGGCACTCTGCTGGTGCTGGCCCTGAGCCTGCCACCCACCGGGGACCAGAGGCTGCAGGAGCCCGTTGGAGTCTCGCCTTGTGGTAAGTGGGGTCGCTCAGGTCTCAGGCCTTCACCCTGTCCCCTTGTAATGGCCAGGTCTTTTAGGTGGTCCACGGAGTTCCAGTGGATGAGGCATTTTATAGTTTTAATGCTCAGCTAGTCACGCTGGAGCATCTCAGTGATAGAGGTAAAAGCAATGTTTCTTTGGTGGCCACATCTAAATGTAACTGAAAAGGGTTGTTTGCAGCTTATGCATGTTCCCAAAAAATTTCCAAATATGGGTCATTTTCATTTCAACAGAAGCCGTAATTCCAGAACACTTGTGGCCTGCAAACTAATTGCAGGTTGTCAGCAAATTACATATTAACCGAATAACGTAGGAGTGGATTTCAGTGGATAGGGTGGTTGTTCGCGCCACAGAAACGGGGACTTCCCCAGGGGTCTCTCTTCTCTTAGTACTTAGTACCAGACATGTAGCTTTGCTCAAATGGGGGTATAAACGTACTTGTAATGCATTGAAAAGCAGAAAGTGGATCTTGTCTATGTCCTCCAGGTACTCTAGTCAGACTAAAAGGAGGTATCTTGACCATGGCCTTCCTGGACTCCCTTGGGGGGATGGTCCCTCCTCTTTACGAGCCATGGTCGGAGCCCAACGCCCTGGACGAGGAGAAGGAGAAGGCGAGGAGGCGCCGGCCGGCCTCTCCACCCCCCACCCAGGAGGGACAGGACAGCCAGTATGCTGTAGTGTGTTCAGAGAAACAGGCTGAGGTGTTGGGTCTACCCTCCCAGTCCCACTGCTTCAAACACAACATCACCGAGAGTTCCTTCGTGCTAAGAGCTGATGTGGTGCAGATGGCTGCTGGACTTTGCCTGGCCTGCTTTTGTGCCAACGGACACATTATGACACTGAGGTACAATTAAAGGCCATACAGAACCAGTCTGGATACTGTATGTACCCATAAAGGACCAGTCAGGATACCGTATGTACCCATAAAGGACCAGTCAGAATACTGTATGTACCCAGAAAGGACCAGTCAGGGTACTGTATGTATCCATAAAGTACATTTGCTAAATCGTTCTGTGTCTCTCCTTCTATCCCAGTCTGCCCAGTCTAAGACCGCTCCTGGATGTAAACTACCTTCCTCTGACAGATATGAGGATAGCCCGGACCTTCTGCTTCTCCAACCTGGGCCAAGCTCTATATCTCGTCTCCCCCACAGAGATACAGAGGATCACATACAGCCAAGAGACCTGCGACAATCTACAGGTACGAGTGTGTTTGTGTGTCGTGTGATATCGAGATATCATGTTTGTTAGTGTAAAGATGCCAGTTCTTTTTTTAACATACCACGCTACTTGTACCATGCTGCCCCCACCCCTCTAGGAGATGATGGGGGAGTTGTTTACACCGGTGGAGACCCCTGAGGCTCCTAACAGAGGATTCTTCAAAGGCTTGTTTGGGGGAGGAGCTCAGTCGTTGGATAGAGAAGACCTATGTGAGTGACCTTCCACAAAATCCATCTCATATAGTTAAGACGTGGCTCCTTATTTGTTGGGGATCAAAAGGTTTTTGGTTCCTCCTCTCCCAGGTGAGGGCGGGTTTACTATACCCAATCAGTGACCTTAATTCATCAATCATGCATTGATGAATTATGTCCATAGCTCTGGTTTTCTGAAGGTGATATACATTAGGGTATGAATTCTTACTGCTTGTAATGGGATTGCTATAATAAAGCCACATCTTTCGGGGCATTCCTTGGTTTTTCCTCCCTCAGTTGGTGAGATTGCAGCAGGTAAGGCTTCTCGTAGCCTGGCACAGCACATCCCCGGGCCCCAGAGCATGGAGGGTATGAAGGGCGCGGCCTCTGGGGTTGTGGGGGACCTGGCCCGGGCCCGGATAGCCCTGGACGAGAGGGGGCAGAAGCTGGGAGAGCTGGAGGACAGGACGGCGGCCATGTTGGCCAGCGCTGACTCCTTCTCCAAACACGCTCACGATGTAAGGCGGATCCGCCGGGGTAGTACGTGAGGGCCAAACCTGGGTTCAGCTAGTATACAACCTTTCGCCCTCTCAAATATGCTTGTGTGCGTTTGTGGGAGTCTGTGTGGCGTTTCCCTTGATGAGTGCAGTGTTGGTGCCTCTGGGCTCTACCTGGGCTGGTGTTTGAAAGACTAGGAATACTACCTGAACCATGGTTTGGTAAGTGGTTCGTCAATACGAGTCCTGTACTGAATCCCATCCTGTTCTTCTCCTGTTCTCTGTCAGATGATGCTGAAATACAAAGATAAGAAGTGGTATCAGCTCTGATGGCGGTGAGGAGAAACTCCCTTGGTTGTCTGGCGCCACATCGTCACCTACAGGAGACTCACCTCCTCGTCTCGCTCCTCCTCCTTCATCTCTTTGCGGGAGGAAGAGGTGTTCTCTAACAGACTGACGCTTTCTCCCTTGCAGCACAATACACGACACTCTGCGTTACCTCCGTCACCCGCTCACCACTGAGAAGACCAAATGACAGAGAAGAGTTCGTTTCTGAATGTTTCTTCTGTCTGAAAGAGATCTGTTCGTTGTCGTATCCCACCAGAAGAAAGCCAGGAGGCCTGGATATATGGGCTTCTGTATTTCAGCAGCCAAGCTCTCTTGTGTGTTCAGCTGTTTCCATGTTCAAAGCAGTAAGGCCACTCGAAACAGAATGAGCGCTGTTGTTGGTTTGCAGGGTTTACTTCTGCAGCGGCCAGATGGGGTCTCGTCTGTTCTCCACACCGTCGGCCAATCACAATGGACCTTTTTAAAGGGGCAGTCTCCTGTTTGTAGGGAACTCCATAGAAGCCCCTCAGCGGAGACAGTTTCCTAAATCCCAATATCTATTGCTATGGTGATGATCCATTTGTATCACCCTCATCTTTTCTATTCCTCTGTCTTCTTTATTGTTCTCCTTCTAGTTTTCTTTGTTTGATTTTTCGTACTGTCTTTGTTTTGTCAACTTCATTTGAGGCCGTCTTAGTTTACCAGGGAAGTCCATCCAAGCACTTACTTAATTAACCCTGAGTTTTGTGATGAGTTTGTGTCAAATTCATGTCGTGACCAAGTGACTGTTTGCTCTCCTTTTTTATTTTGCCTGGTTAGATGTTTATATGATTTACATGGGCAGTTTGTTTATTAGATGTATTTTAAAGAAAGGTTCCCGTGTTTGTTTACTGAATTCTTTACTTTGTTTTCTTTCTTTTTCTTTTATTTTGAGTAATTTGTTTATTATGGATTTATGTGTGTTTTAGTGCAAACATTACAGGCTCTTAATGGCCACTACACTGAACCTGCTTCACAAGCATGTCCTGAAAATGTGTAGCCAAAAAGTCTCTATACATGGTAATGATCAAAACTTTAAGGGTTAGTATCTGGAAAACACTGTGCAGATTGTGTATTGTTTTGCCTTATATGGTTATAAAGTTATGGCCACAAGAGGGCGTCAGTGACACAATTTTTGTCATCAGCTCTGATTGGCTGAGACACAGATTTGAGGGTAAATTTGCAAAACTCTGATAAATATAGCAAAATTCCTAGGCTTTCCTGAAGTTCTGGTTGAAAGAATATTAAAATCATGTTGGATTAACCAGGGGATTTTAGGGAAAATAACCTGAATTTTGGAAGACACAAATTGAGATTAATGCACAACAGATTGGAGTTCCCCCTAAAAGTTCCTTGAGGACCTCTGGGAACAATTATAATGTTTTCTTTAACATACCAAACTTGTAACTTGGATAACTGTATACATGTTGATGTTTCTGGGTCTTATAATTGTTTCTTTCCAAACCACTTGAAAATTATTTTCTCATGGCTCATTTATTTTAAACATTTTCACAAAAAAAAAAAGTCTTAACCAAGATTAGCGATACTGATGTAGTTGTCTCAATTTGTAGCCTCAGTAGAACAAGTGGCAGAAAGCAACTTAATGTGCAGTAAAACATGAATGTCATTATTTTCCAAACCAGCCTGTAAAACAAGAATGTGTCAATCTTACCATTTTACAGGAATCTCTCTTCTGCCTTCACTCATTATGAAGCATACAGTTGCTATGGAAAGTGTATACAACCTTTGCTCTTCACATTTTGCTGCATTGATGAATAGCCATATTGGAACTGTCTCTCTTTTATTGAAGTCAGGAATGAGATTAGACTGTCCAGAAACTCTTGGGAATTCCCTCTGGTATGTCTTCGACTGTAAAATGTTTGCAGTGGTTCCACAGAAAAAAAACATGTTATCTTAGGGTTGGGCTGTATTTTCTGGGCCTTGATACTTTTGTCACATTTACTTAAACCCTAACAAATTGTTTAGTCCCTGCCAGGACAAGCATACCCACGACATGAACTGTAAGCACGATGCACAGCAAATCAACTTTATTGAATTCATTAAGCAAATAGACGAAATCATGTGCTCCAGGTAATCCATTCTGATGAGAACAAGGCCAATAATAACTCCAATAAAATGCGTAGTGAAAACCTACGGAAGTGTAAGTGCTGTGGTGGCAGCATCATGTTATGGTTTTGCTTTTCATCAACAATGACTAAGTACTCAGTTATTGTAGATGACTGCATCAGAAGAAATACGAAGCAAGTAAAGCCTAGGTAAAGACTTAAAGGATAATCCCATCAGATTTGTCGGGTCACCAAACCCTGGGGATCCAGTTTATTTGTTTTGGTGAGACTATTACATGCCAAATACACACCACACTGGGTTTCTAAGACGTTAAGTTTATGAGTGGTCCAGTCTCAGATGTATTGCTGTCCATTAATTATTCCATATTGCATACAGATTTAGCTCTAAGAGTTATTAATATGTTAAAGTATTATCCTTTACAGCTGCAATAACTGCCAAAGGTACTTTTAACTGGTGTTTATGTAGGGTTTCATTATAACATAAATTGACCGGAAAGACAAATGTCTAAAGAGAATATAATATAGTAATACTGTGTTTAATCTGACAACACATTTGTGTCAGTATCCAGCTAAAGTCAGTCTGATGTCAAAATGTTTAGAGTCAATTCAACCTGGCCAAATGTAATGAAAACAGTAGTTATATTGTGTTAGTGGTCCAAACAGCGCTATCATGTGTCTCTCTGATCTGCCTGACAAACATTATTATCCCTGTAACTTGAATCTACTAAAACTGTTCTAATGAAATACTCTTAACAAGCCGTATATTGGAAATTGAACAAAGCAGCTGTAAAGCCCATTGAAAATGCATTACATCAGTATAATTATAAGACTTAACACCCGAGGCTACAGTGTTGACAATCCCAAGGATCTGTGGGACTCTTTTGCCGGGTGTGTAAAAAGTTGTAATCACTGACCTGGACAGCATCTTCAATTGTGACAATATCATCAGCCAAGCATGAGGCCTGCCAAACACCAACACATCAATTGACATTTGTCTACATTTCACTTGCTTTGGATTTCTCTACAATAATTGGGGCAGAAGAAATGCACAATCAACATACCTTGTCTTGAATATGTGAAGTGTTCCACTTCAAATTGTGGAAACAGTATATTGTCAGGAGAAAATCTCAAGTAATACCTTTTCAGATAAACATTTTAGGCAGCAAAATTGAAGACTCTGGAAAGGTGTGTAGACTGTCACTCCAATATGCTTACCTTCAACAACTGTATGTGTATAACGCACTGTGTTTGTAAGGTATATATTCAGGAATGTATAGGCGCATACTGTTTATGTATACTTAAAGCAAGTATAACAATACTTTTTGAAAGAGGTTGTAGGATGAACACTTATTACTTTTCTTTCTTAAAATTATTTTTCCAATTACTAGATGTTTTAAATCCTTTCAGCCGAAAGCTTTACTTAAATATATAGATTGACAAGACAACTGCAGACAGATCTGATTGTGCTGGTTTGGGGGCTAAATGTAATGTCCCATATGGTTGCCTATTAAAATACAGTGCACTGAATAAGGATGCAGCCAAAGACTGATCAGCGGCCATTTTCTTTTACAACACCAAAGAGTTGCTTCATTATACAGTACACTGTTCTCTTGATTGTCCAAACTCCTGCAGTCTGTCTGAATGTGACAGCTAAATACCTGTAGACCATGCTGTTTGCTTCTCGGTGCTCCTCCCATCCATACCTGGTCATTCACTGTTTAACACAGTTTTTCGGGGCACTAGGAAAAGTGAATTTGTCGTCTCGTACTACTGAGCATACTTTGGAAAGAGCTGTTGTGTGGTTTTGCACTATTTTCTGTATCTCGAACCACTCAGTGTAATTATTTTTTTCAACATTTCTCCTTACTTTTTTTTTCTTAGAAGAACCAAAACATGGTGGGAAAATGTGTAATTTGCCAGTAATATACTGACTGGCGTCACTTTAAAATTTGTTTTAATTTCCAGTTAATTATATTCTTATATATTTATATATTTGAAGGAATATATACTTTTAATTTCAATATATTACAAATTAATACTTTTAATATATAATTTAAGAAAAATACAAATTGTGCATTTAAGATAACAAATTTGTCTCCAAAACAATGATTGTACATATTTCCCAATATTCAAACATAAAAATAAAAATTTCTGTTGATATATTAAATGTTTGCATCTCAAAATCCACTATATCCAGTTTTGGGAGGTGTTCTGTCAATGGTAGTGATTCCTGTCTGATAGGGCTACCAATATATTAAGGAGCACTAAAAGCCCTTGTGTCAGGTCACAACATATTTGATATAGTAAATGTACTCCAGCACATAGGAAGATGCATGATTTTTAGTGTTTGCATACTTGAAAGAACCATTTATTCAATACAGTCTATCAGAACCTATCTTCATTGATCACTAGTTTATAAAATTCCTCATTGTCTGAAATTTTCATCAGTTCAACCGAGTGTGGACTTTCTCCCATTGGACTATGACAGACTATACAATGAGATCCGTATTTCATTTCCTCTGTTCTCCATACAGTAAACCATTTGCTTAACTAACAGATATATTGCAACTGAAACGACCCTGAACACAATATATGAAGCCAGGAGAGACCATTGGTTTCCCAACTTACCTGTCACTATATCAATCTTTGTGGTTAAAATATTTTTGCAGTTACAGTATTTTCTCATAATGGCAATTCATTGTACAGTTTTATGAAGATACACAACGATTTAACATGGATAGCTGAATCTGAATTCATTTGCTGCCACAAGAACTAGGAATTATGATATTATTGTGCAATGGAAAAATAAATGTAAAATCATAAGAACCCACTTGCTGTCTTTCTGTTTCCTAATTTAAAAAGATGTAATTGAACCCACATGAAGGCTGTCTTTATTTAGGGGGAACTAATACGTTCAGGCAATTAATTAAATGATTACCCAGACCCTGACTGTAGCAAATAGCTTCACCAATTAATATTAAATAGCTGCTCAATACAAGTTTTTTAAAGGGAGAGCTGATGATAAAATGAATAAACCATCTACAAGTATCATGAATTCAACACCATGGATCTGTCTCGGTCCAAATCCTGTCTAGAGCTAGGTTATTGCATTGTCTAGAGCTAGGTTATTGCATTGTCTAGAGCTAGGTTATTGCATTGGTGCTAGGCAAGCGTTTACATACACACGTCAGACGTCACACATCTTTTAAACAGTAAATATATAACGATTTACTAATCCTAACAGTTATTGTATTCGTCTTTTGTGACTGATCACTTTTTTACTATGACATGTTGTTGAATATTGTTAGACGTTAACTTTTAATCCCGCTACAACGGTCTGTCTCTGACAGGGGGCGCTAGTAGGCCAAAAAGTCAGGCGCAAAGCGAATGCGCTTGGATTGAAATAGAGCCGTACTAGAACCGGCTAAATTAAACCCGTAGAGGATGCATTTTTTCATGTGCTACCATATGTTATGAGAATGTATTTGTATCACATATCGTGCCGGATGGAAGTTGCAACGATATATTTAGTTCGCGAATGAGGTTTAGGAAGCCGCAAAAACGAAACGAACAAAATATTCCGGATTAAAAAAAGTTAAATTTATGCTTTGAAATACGTTTACGTGTTTCGTTTGCTTGGATATCAAGACTCGTTTTCTCACCTGCTTAGATTCATTGATGATCACAAGCACCTGCTTGTAGGACTTTTGGACCCAGATGTCCCTCAACAAGATGTAGGAAGACCACGATCTAAAATGTTTAGAGCATCTATTCTTTAATATCAATGAACGTGATCCATTTTTGTATAATTTGTCTTGATTCCTTGCATTTTTAATCGGTAGAATCACCTTTAAATTAGCCTGGATCTCACTTATGATGAGGATAACAGAGCGATTTGAACGGCTTCAGTAGCGCAAAGATGACACATGAGGTTTACATTTTGGCAAATATTTTAAAAATAGCTTTTACATGGCATACATAACCGTATGTCAAAAATGACGCGAACCGGTCCCAGCCTTGTTTACGAGTGGCTGCAAGCTCTTCAACTTCCTCAATACCTGGAGGGTTTTGTGGACAATGGTTATGATGATCTTGAAGTTTGTAAACAAATTGGGAACCCGGATCTCGACGCCATAGGTGTCCGTATTCAGCACCACCGACAAAAGTTGCTCAAGGCGGTGAAGAGTTTGAGAGAGGACGAGAAGAAAAAAACATCTGGTCTGTACTTTACCCTCGAGCCCATAAACACATCCTCCATTTGCCTTGTGTTGGGCACCAGCACTCCATGCATCAAAGATTGCAAGAATGACCTCGAGGGTTTAAGATCGTGGACAGAATCTAACCAGGAGAAGTTAGGAACTGGGAGCAACAAAACTTGTCCCCAAGGGTCGTATTGTCCTAGGAACAATTCTAAAGAGTCGGTGACCTTCCCCAAGTTGAAGCTGAAAATCTTGATCAGGGATAAACTACTGAAAGATGGAATTAACCTCAATGAGCCACCATACACCAATAAGGTAGGCTCATATTTCTCATTCATGCTGATTAAAATAAACATTTGATCATATAAGTCATATTAAATTACACACTATCGCTCTGTCCTTGCTGTGATAAGCAGCGTGGACAATTTCTTTGATGGCGGAGTCTATCAGTTCTGCTCTTACACTCTTTAAGGGTCAGAATGACTCCAGCTTATTGGAGGCCTATGACAGTCTGCCTGACAGCTGTTTCACATGTTTCATAACTCTATTTTAATGTGACTCCTTATTAAGCCTGGTCAAAATAATTCCATTACAGATGTTTAAGTAACTCAGGATTAGCCTTGTGTTACATTGGCATGGCAATCATTGGGATTTACATTGGCGTTTTTAAAATCAACATCGCTTCATCTGTGCCACATCCAACGTTTGAAAGGTTTTTCAGTTAAGTGTTTAATATAAAACACTGTTTCATACTGCATGTAAATGACAGGGAGCTCTTATAAATGCTTAAAGAAGGGCAGTGATTGGTGGATGGTTAACATTAACATATCAGCCATGTTGAGTCTTGTCAAACATGGTCCACAATATGCTGCAGATGAAACACCCAGACACAGCATACATCCAGTGGTCTTTATTAACTGAGCTGCTGGATATGATGGAAACCGCATTGGGCCGTCATGTGAGGGCAGTTATGATTGGAAAACCTCTGTGGAGTCCAAATGTGACAACAAGCCCCTGTGACAACAAGCTGGGACCCCCTTGTGGCCCCAATAAAAATGTGGAGTCTGATAGAATTATTACATAATAATGTTTACTGTAACTTGCCCCCTAACGGTACAACTGCCCCCAGCCTGCCCCCCCCCCCCGGTTGAAATGGTTTAGAAC
>JACXGK010002129.1:0-31582 GCA_016801125.1 Novumbra hubbsi | reverse complement strand
AGAGGAGTGAAGATTTATCAAAGTATTTTCATGTATTTTATTTTTCATTGACGTTTAGCTAACTTTCTTTTTTCCCCCCACTTTGACGTCAAATAGTTTTGGGAGAGGCTCCTGTAGGAGATTGGAAACATGTTTAAACATATTTTTATGCCCTGATTTCAAACACTGATTGGCTAATGGAAGAGTCCATACTGAGCTTTCTACCTCATCCAAAGTCAGGCATTAATAGCTCTTTAACAAAGGCTGCATTGTCATAATTGTCAAAATATCAGAGAATCAGTTCAGTGCGGAAATGTCATTTAAAAAATCTCAGGGACATTCCTTGTTTTGCTACGCTTGGACGTGTCTGATGCACACTCTTAGAACAGAGGCCTTTTCAGAGTTAAGTGCCTTGTTAAAGAGCAGAACAACAGACTGCTTTATTTTTTGTGTAGTGATAAATATTTATCGGTGTACAGGTATTTATGTGTAATCAGATTAATGCTGTTGTCAGGGAGAACGGTGTTGTGAAAGTGCTTATTTTTCTGGGCACCAGAATTTTTAACTGAAGTCATTTATTTGGGTTTTAAGTAACGCTTTTACCATACCATTTGGCGTGTATTATCAGTAAAGGTCAATGCGGTTATTGTAATATCGCCACCACACTGCATCAGAGTTTAAGTCATGTCCTCCAGTAAGAGGTTTTCAGCCTTGTGTGTTTCTAGCTTGGTTCCTGGCTCAGTGGATCTTGGTTAGACATATACCTCATTTACAATAAGTCAGGCACAAAATGTTTTGTCAGAGATAAACTGTGTGACAACATGCTTTACGCCACACCGATTTACGCCACACAGATGTAGGCTACACTCGCAGCATTTTTCAAATGGTGAACAAAGATCAATGCATTAGCTACTGTGTGCTCGGTGCTTTTCACCGGACTTCACTGGACTCCTTTCAGGAAAATGACATTTAATTTTCTGCGAGGCTCAGAGTTTTCACAATGTAGTCTGAATTATGTAACATTTCTAATGCCACTGCGCTCAAGTCAGATTACACTCTGACCTGTCATCCTTTTCCAAGCTACTGTGGCACTAATTAGTTTAATAATAAGCAGACGTAGAGGAGATGGCATGGATCCTGACTACTGTAATGCCCAGTCCTGCCCCAGCGGGTTTTAAGGTGACTTTTTAACTTTTCTGCTCACATTTTCTGCAGTATAATGTTCATAAATGATTCAGGGGCTACAAACTGCTAAGTGCTGAGAGGCACTTTATGATTGTCAGATCTTTTTTATATGTATGTGGAAGCATCGGGGTTGGGGGTCCCTTTTTAAATTCCACAGGATTTAAAAAAAGTGTTGTTAATTCAAGAGAGACAGTACAGTTAATATTGTATTCAATGCTTTTTAAAGAGGAACATGAATAGGGAGTTTTTTGTCACTGATTCTAAGCCATTAGTTTAGGTTGACATGTATGTAGCCTGGGGTGGAACCAATGGGTTATGGGAGCCTGGGGTGGAACCACGGGATATGGGAGCTGGGGTGGAACCAAGGGGTTATGGGTGCCTGAGGTGGAACCAAGGGGATATGGGTGCCTGAGGTGGAACCAAGGGTATATGGGAGCTGGGGTGGAACCAAGGGGTTATGGGTGCCTGAGGTGGAACCAAGGGGATATGGGTGCCTGAGGTGGAACCAAGGGGATATGGGAGCCTGAGGTGGAACCATGGGGATATGGGAGCCTGGGGTGGAACCAAGGGGTTACGGGTGCCTGAGGTGGAACCAAGGGGGATATCGGAGCCTGAGGTGGAACCAAGGGGATATGGGAGCCTGGGGTGGAACCAGGGGATATGGGAGCCTGGGGTGGAACCAGGGGATATGGGTGCCTGAGGTGGAACCAAGGGGTTGTGGGAGCCTGGGGTGGAACCAGGGGATATGGGTGCCTGAGGTGGAACCAAGGGTTTGTGGGAGCCTGGGGTGGAACCAGGGGATATGGGTGCCTGAGGTGGAACCAAGGGGTTGTGGGAGCCTGGGGTGGAACCAGGGGATATGGGAGCCTGGGGATATGGAAAGATGCTTGCCATGTCTGCAATAATCACAACATGTATGGTTCTCTGAGGGTTACTTAGGTTATTTGCTTGTTTCAAATATGTTTTTTGGCAATGAGGAAAAACCAACCACTGCCAGAAAGTGTTCATAAATAGTGTGGTAAAAATGTACATCTCTAATTCTATAGCGGCTTCCATGTCGGGGATAAACAGATCAATCAAAACAGTTCTACCACAGTAATACTACTGGTAGTAGTACTCGTAGTGGTTATAATAATTCTGCATATTATTACAGTGATATTGCACTGCCTGGCCCAGTTTGTCCCCTAAAGTTTAAGAAACCGCCAAGCTGTCGTGCATTATGGACCGGCTTCCTATTCGTTACTGTATGAGGGAAAAACAATTAATACAATTACATTTTTTTTCTCTTTTCTCTTCTTATTCTAATTACTGCCTGGCACCTGGAATGGACATTTGTGTCTTACAGAAAAATTACAACCATTCGTAGTCTAATACAGTGTAGCTGTGATTTATGTCCAAATAATAAAATTGCAGCTTCAAGAGCAACTTTCTCACAGGAAGGTAATTCTATACTGAAATAGCCATAGATTGAGATTTTCTTCTTTTTTTTTCCATCTGGTGTTTTGTACTGATCCAACTAAGTACGTCATTCGATTTCCCTGATGAATTCACATGTAAATATAGGGCTTTTGTCATTCCACAATGTGGGAGCATATGGGAGGTTGTTTGGGCCACCAGACTCCTGGAGGGTTGAATCCCCCCTTTCTGTCACAACAATGGGACGTACTACCATAGAACCCCTCTTTGCTGGACTGGACTGGCAGCCTGGAATCTCTTCAGAACAGAGGGAAGAACAACAGTTCTACTAACATAGAATTCTGCAAGTTCTAAAGCCCTCCTCCGGATGGGCTGGTCTTCTTGAGGCTTTTAGGACGAGCGGAACCAGACGTTTTTTTTGAGTAAATCTGCCCACAGAATCTGCTGAATAGAACTCACAAACACAGGAAGTTCTTTAGGAACAGACAGATGTCATGGGATTTATTACAAAAATGCAGGATTAAATAAACTGGATTTATTTAATCCTTTTTATTTAATCCTTTTTTATTTTTACTCACATGCTTCTTAAAGCAGTTATTGATCTCTGGGCTATTTTGCCCAGCAACGAGTCAAACTTCTTTCTACAACACAAACACTGTGTTGACAGTTGTGTTGGAGAAATGTGCAAGTTATAGTAACAACCTTACCTGAAAAGCAGTCTTTAGATTGTCAGCCAGACCCATCAATCAATCTTTTATGACAGAGCTGATAGCCATGACCCAAGGCAGCCTCTGTGTTTCACATGTCACTCCATATGCACATGACACGTGTTACTATGGCAACTCAGATGCGTGTGTTGCCTTAATGTGTCACAGATTCTCAAGCTAAAACTCGATTCGTACAGTGCTATGAAGGATTGGGGCCTTCGTTTGAATGTTTCTTTATCAGGTCACTTTTTATGCATCAAGACCTAATATAATGGGTTTCTTAGACTTGTTTTCTTCCATTGCACACTTTTCTAGAGTTGCCAAAGGATGCATCTGTTGGTCAGAATGGTACAGTCTACTAAATAACCTCCCATGTCTCTGGAAGTAGGGAATGGGTCTTCCCATTGGGGACACAACCTGAAGGATGCCAGACTATTTTGCTGAAGGTCACACTAACAATGCATTTGTGCCTTTGACAAAGAGAAGTATTGACACAGCCTCACACCCTCTTGCCTAAACATAAAATAGTCTGTATTTCTGATATCACACCTTTAGCACACCTTTTACCGGCTTCTAAAACACACAATTATGTTTAAACATCCTTCCAAAGAACACTGTTGCCCATAATACACAGAAGACCAGTTCTGAAGCAGCCTTCTATTGAACTTACTCCTTTCTAAAAATCCAATACCTTTCCAATGAATAGCTGCAGCCTGGAGAGATGACAAAACAAATCTTTTCTTCTACCCTGATTTATATGCAGTTGGCACGATGGAAGATCTACAGATCTCCAGAAGCATTGGTTCACCATATGAAACTGGCACTGACTGTGCACTATTTTGTAATGCAAAATGAGGCGATGTCCCCTGATACGGTAGCTTGGACCACCAACCTCCACTGGTCTCTTTTGGACTCAATTGACTTGGTGTATTTTGGAATTTGGTAGCATTGAATGCAAACATCTGACAAATTGGCATACAATTGTATTGGGAAACATTGCATTGCAGTGTCTTGGCACAGGTGATTAATCTCTGTTGGATTGAATCCCAAACTTGGGTTCTTTGAAAGCCTGTTTTGAGCCTCCAGGGAAATGTCCTTCCTGCTGAATCTCTAATGCAGCCACATAACTTTAAGGAAGTGCATAAATAGACTCTCTTTGAACTGTATGGGTCACATCAACTATGTATTGGTCCCCTTTCCATTTAGGACGTGTTTGTGTTACAGTCTAGGCATTTTAATAGGCCAAAGGCTTAAGTCACTGTAAATATTAGATTTATTCTCCTGGTCGCCTGGTCGGTCTGTTTCACTGCTACGCCATCCATCATTGCAATTTAAATATTTTACATTTGTTTGACCGAACTGAGCTTTATTATCCCTAGTAGTATTTCGTATTACTGTGCTGACAATAAAATATAGTAGACCAACTGTAAATGAAAATGGACAAGACGGATACATTTATTTCTATTTATGTCAGACTGGAATATACAGACGTCGTCAAATGTGTTGTTACCCTTACAGCTCAGTGAGATAATGCTTCTCCTGAAAAGTGATGAAATTAAAAGTATGTATAATGTATACTTGCATGCATTTGGTATGTCATAGAATAGAGCAAGGGATCTGTCATTAAATTATTAAAAATTAAATTAGTGCTTATTCTACAAAGCTATTCTGAAATGGTTGGTATAAACGTAATACACAGTTAGGTCATAAATGACAAATGTACAATATTTCTTGATCTGTTTCACTCAAGGTTTTTACATTTAGCACACATGCTCAGGGTTATGAATTTTGCTGATTCTTTTAAACTTTGGATCTATTTGGCCACATGAAACAGGAAAATCCATCCATGTGGCATTTGGTGCATCTATGCACTTATAGTGTAGGGTAGTAGTCTCTTACAATACATATGTACCCTAGGTCAGCAAAAATCACTTTTTGTTGCATAAGCCCAGTTCCCCAAAATATCTTCTGGCATTTGTGCACTTGGGGATCGTAGTTTTGGGTTTTAAGCATGTCTTCATGTGAGGGATAATCAACAACTGTTTATGCATTCTGTGTAAAATATTGCTTAAGTGTGTCCCCCGACCTGTTAGCAGAGTGGCTATGATCTTTCCTGGTTGCATTCTTCTCCACCCATGGCTGGGATTCCACTTGGCTGAACGGTCTATAACGTGAGTCCCCTCTGACATGTTGGCCCAGTTTACAGTGGGACTGGAGAGTTACCAGGCAGTCTAGCGAGTCACATTTGAATGTTGCTGTTGAACTCTCTTGACCCTGCTCTGAGTGAGAGGGCTGCTCGCTAATACATTCCAACAGTCATTCATTATCATTTATGGCAAATTTGATTAAAATAACAACCCATTTTCCTTATTCATCTTGCTTCCTCCTTAATGAATGACCATACCCCTGACTGAAACGGGTTCCCAGGTGACATTTAGAATACAGTTTGTTTCCCTCTCTAGCCAGGTCCAGAAGAGGTAGGTTCATAGACATATTTCTCTGCTCAGTGCAAAGCAAAAGATGTTCGCAAAGACTCTGATCAACTGCCATAGCAAACTTGTCCGCACAGATTATTCAATATAATATTGAACCTTGCTGTTATCTCTTGATGCAAAACAATCTTTCAATCAAGTAGAAAGGCCCTACCCAACCTGTTTGGGGTTTATGGATGTGCAACACTGACAATGTATTATTAAAATGGATCCAACTTCTACACGTTTCACTGTGCTTTAATTCTCACCTATCAACACGTCAGTCTTAGCTGACATGGTAAACTGGTTGCGTAGTATTTAAATGAAATGCCAAATTGATTGTTCTGCCCAGGGTAAATAAGTTGGAGAACCGTTTTGCTGGGTTGTATTTTAACCACACTCATACATGATTTAATGTTTACTTTGTCCAAATCCTTTGTCCAAATTATCGGTAAGCAAAAGTATATTGCAGAAAATGTGTACTGTAGTCATGTAAACATTTCACTGAGTAGGTGAGAACCGCCAGGATGTGCAGAGGGCCACACGGCCGTCGCTGTAGTTAGGTGTTCCTGCTTCAGTGGACTGTAGACGGCCGGTGACCATGACTAGAGCCTTCCATGACCTGCCGTACGAACATCATCCCTGATCCCATCAGGCACCACACGGCCAATTAGATTGCCTAAAAGCAGGGGGTCATGCATACAGAATCAGGTTGAGCATGAAATGCATCAGCTTATGACCCACTTTCCCCTCTTTCCGCGTCAGAAACGGCATCCTATGTCCTACAGAGGGCACTACTTGTTACCAGAGCCCCATGGCTTTTGGCCAAAGCAGTGCACCATTGGGTGTCTTTTGTGATGCACCCTGTCTCTCTCTGGGATTACTGATCCTTCTCCACACAGCCGGAAAACACTGGAGCATCTTCCACGTTATGAATTTACCATGACGTGAAAGTCATACAACACTTGGCACATGGTGTAAATACTGGTGTATTGAACTATAACGTGGGCTAGGCCATCGGCTGTGCCTAACAATGCATATATTATTCATCTACAATATTTTGATCCAATTTGACATGCACACTCGGCAATGTTTAAGTTATTCATATTCAATACTTGGATGCATTGGTTTTTTTCTCACTTCAGTTCCAGTGTCACTGGACAAGTGGTAAAGGGTTATGGTATTATGCAAGCCTAGCACATTGCCCCTACCACACTACACAAGTAATACACACTCAGAAACTCACCATGTTTTATTGTACACTACATTGTCCCTTTTGCCAGAGCCCTATTGGGGCATGCTCGATATCGAGCAATAGGGTGCTATTATGGCCACTCCTCTTATGCATTTACATGGTGTATAACAGTACAGTATTAATCCCCTGGCAGTTTAATGTCATATTGTTGTGGGCATCTGCTCTGTTTGCTCCATGACTGCCACCCTATCCACCCCCCACCTCATAATCATTGTGTTTTATTCCATCCATCATGTCCTCCGTTCCACAGAGTCATACTCTATTAACCCTCACAGCCCTCCATAACCAAAGGAGCCATAACTTATAAACCCCCAAAGCCGCTCTACAACCACATAATCATACTCTATTCCCCCTCACAACACACAGAGTCATACTTTATTAACCCTTACAACCCCTCCACAACCACAGAGTCATACTATATTAACCCTCACAACCAGAGTCCTTCACTATTAACCCTTACAGCCCCTCCACAACCCCAGAGCCATACTCTATTAAACCTCACAACCAGTCAGACTATTAACTCTCACAACCAGTCATACTCTATTAACCCTCACAACCAGTCATACTCTATTAACCCTCACAACCCCAGAGCCATACTCTATTAATCCTCACAACCATAGAGTCATACTATATTAACCCACACAACCACAGAGCCATACTCTATTAATCCTCACAACCATAGAGTCATACTATATTAACCCACACAACCACAGAGCCATACTCTATTAATCCTCACAACCATAGAGTCATACTCTATTAACCCTTACAGCCCCTCCACAACCACAGAGTCAATATATATTAACCCGTACAGCCCCTCCACAACCACAGAGCCATGCTCTATTAACCCTCACAACCACTGAGCCATACTCTATTGACATCCACACTGAGCTAATGCGCTATACCTCAGGTGGTGTTTAGGGGAAAAGTATTGCGTTCAACCAAGTTAAAGTGGCACACGTTTCATAAAAGGCCATTTTATCCCACCACACATCTCCTTTTCTCTCACAAATTTTTTCTTCACACCCAGCGGCTCGTAGATACTGGAGGCGTTTATCTTCAGGCTGAATAATGAATGATTGCTCTTTTACCCTTCGGCTCTCGGGCAATGTTGAAGACGTGTATTAGATTACTCCTTTTGATAGGCGTTCTATGGAGCAAGCTTGGGGCTTAGAGATGTGGCTTCCCGTGTTATTGCTGGGTGTAGTGCTTTGATACATACCTATATATTCAAGGTTCAAAAATATCCTGCAAATAAAGAGAATGTAATACTGCTTACCAATTATTTTTAAGTATTTGATAACAGCAACAAAAAATAATAAAAAAACAGGTGTGCTCTTCTAAAATTATATAATCAAGTTGAAAGTAAGCATGCATTGCATGAAGTTAAATTGGGTATTGCAAATATGTAAACTTATTTACTTTAGGAAAATGAAATATTTCTTCCTTGGCCAACACAGTGAAAAAGAGGATTGACTCTCATACCTGCTTAGGTGGAACAGGTTCTGTTTCCTGACAAAAAAGTGAATTACATGGAAATGCTTTAGGGCTCAGCAAAAACATGTCGTTAAAGGCATCGGTATCATCTCAATGTTCTCCAGTTACCAACGTTTTCCCCATGGTTGTGCCCCTAAGAAAACAAAGTTGTATGGTCAGACTACTATGGCTTAGAAGAAGTGTGGCCTCCACAGCGAAATCGAATTCCATGTCCCCTTCATCTTCCTCTAGCAATAGTAGCTGTCCAGATCATTAGTTATTGATGGAGGAGCACCTGCGCTAATGGGATGTACCACTATATACATTATTCATGATGCAATTGACAACCCCCACCTCCTGCCAATCCGCTGTTCCCGTGGTTTAGACACATTGCATCTGCATGACGTTGTGTGCTCCACGTGTGTCTACCAGCTCTGTGCGTCTGGTCTCTTTAGTGGTCTGTGCCAATGGCTTCTGTACCCAGGCCTTCCTGTACCATTGCCTGCCTGTACTCAGGGCTGCTAGGACTCAGGGATGCTTGTACCCAGGCCTTCCTGTACCTAGGGCTGCTTGTACCCAGGCCTTCCTGTACCTAGGGCTGCTTGTACCTAGGCCTTACTGTACCTACGGCTGCTTGTACCTAGGCCTTCCTGTACCTAGGGCTGCTTGGACCTAGGCCTTCCTGTACCTAGGGCTGCTTGTACCTAGGCCTTCCTGTACCTAGGGCTGATTGTACCTAGGCCTTCCTGTACCTAGGGCTGATTGTACCTAGGCCTTCCTGTACCTAGGGCTGATTGTACCTAGGACTCCTGTGCTGCAGTGACCTATACAGACTCGGTCATCTCTTTGTGGACCATCAATCTCTGTTAAACAGTCACATCTTTTATGGGCTGACTGACTCACTTTTTGGTGCCTCCAGCACCAACTGTCTTATTTTGAGGCAAAGTAATGGACATTTTGGAGTCTATACATCTTTCAAGTGTCTGAGGGTTGCCTGCTAACGTGGTAAACAGATGCTAACTCAAACAAGTTTGTTTCATTAATGGTAAACAACATCAGACTAGATGGCCTCTTTTTCACAGGCTGTATTCCAAAGTAGATCCATGGTTATTTCTACACATTAATTTGCATGACACCACTGATCCAATCTTTAAGTAGGTTGGGGTTAATGCTTATTACTCCACTTTAGGCTTGATTGTGCTGTTTGGAACTGATGTGTCACCATTACCAAGTCCTCTGTGCAATTGGACAGCACCATTTTTTAAAAGTGGTTGGTTATTGAATTTGGTTGCGTGGCCTTATCGCGCTCCATCAATCCCTTGATAAATTGAGGTTGAGGCCGGAGAGGGAGTTCCTTCCGATTTGTAACGACTTGCTGGTTGAGCAGGGTAAAACCAGAATCATTTTGGGTGTGCTTTAGAAGACTCATCTAAACATGAAATGTTCTGAGTCCTTTATGACTTGCAGTGTTGGAGGACCTCATTCTCACAATATGGGGAAGGAACATTGTACGAAAGGGAAAAAAAGATGTTGCAAAATAGCAGGTAACGACGGTGTGTTAATGTATTTGTAGTGGCTGTGGATATACCTTTTTCTTTTCTCATTACAGCAACTCCCAACGCTGGCTGTGTGGAAATAGAATGCTCTGTTTAATCCTGGGAAATCCTTCACTTAGATTTTTGGGCCTAAACACTGATAATGGATTGATAAAACAAAATGTATTACATTTTGGCCTTAATGCACCATGTACCACAGGAAGAGATTTTGAATGCAGAAACAAAACATTCCAACCAAATCTCTTCACCGTGAATAAAGGTCCTGAAGAGGAGAACTGAGAGATATGATGTCTGATCCATTGACATTTAGCCGGTCTCCTTTTAAAGTTCTTCCGTCTCGCAAGATTCAGTGTAGCAGAAACATTGATTTAAAGGTGTTTTTTTAAAGGGTAGAAAACAAACTGGATTTCTACATGAATTTGAAAGGGAGCACTTAAAAGATTCATTCACTGGTTTTCATACCAAATACTTGTTTTGACTGGCCGGCATATTGTCTGCTTCATGAGATGATGAAAGATGTTTCTTTTCAAGGGTGAGATATTTAACAGAAATATTGGTGAAATAATAGTTATAAATTATAGAGACACCATTCATGTGTAATATAGGTAATTTGGATATATCCATTGCTACTTCTGGTCCCTAGACCAGAGTTTACACCCTGGCCATAATGTTGTCCGTGGAACCTTTAAGAGTGTTTTATGCCTAGTGATAGTAAAACCTACATTTTAAGTATGTTTAACAAAGTATTATTAATCCTCCATCTCGGTATACCTTGTGATATTTCGGAAGATTAGATAAAATGCTACATAATGTCTTTTTTAATAAATTCCATTATCAAGTTAATTCTCAAGAAATCTATCATAAGCATGTCCTTTGTTGAGGGGTTATGAACATCTATACCATTTAATGAGACACAGATATTTTTACATAGTTTCAGCTTTAGTTTAATGTGTATTGCATATGAAAGCGATAAGGCATGACTGGACATAATTGTATATAATACACCACAAATGAAAGCTGTTCTTAGGGAAGTCCTTTTGTACAGTACCTGGACACGGTGCTTAGCCACGTGTGTGAAGTAATTATACCACAGACCTATGAGATTGCTATTGATTGCCTATTGCTAGTATAAACCAGTTAAAAACGGATCTAGAGCAATGAGAAAAGTGGTGAGATGTTATACTTGTTGGGGTACACGGTCTTATAACTGATCAGGATTCAAACTGACCAGTTTAGAATACAAAAAAAATACAGCGTGTTTCAGCCCGGGAAGAAACGGCAGCAGTGGCTGTGTTGTGTATTGCAGAAACAGGGAGAGGACATAGTGCTTTTAACACTGCTCTGCGTTCCCTTTCCCCCTGAAGCACCAGAGCCTGACCTAACACACACACACAGCCTGAAGACGGCAGCACATTGAGGTTAACACACAAGGTCAAATGACTCCCCTGGGGGTTCTGACATGTTTAATGGGCGCCGCGGGCTTGATAGTGGGTTGTGTTCTCTCAGGTTTATGACACCCTGGGCATGGATACAGCTAACATGGAGGATTTTACTGCAAAGGAGATTCACTATGTTTGCAGAGGAGGAGATGCTTGAGCATTTTATGTGTGTTTGCTACTGCGTTCTTGCTTATGCTTGCATTGTGGACCACTTTCTAGTCTTGTAATTGAACCCAATAAAAATGTGTACCCTACTGCTCGTTTTGTTTGAAACCACAAAGTGCAGAAAATGGAGCCTGCACCACTCTTGTGGGATTGAGTATGACTGGGTTAAGTGCTGTCTGTAGTTCTGGTCAGAGGTTTGTAGACAGAGCTGTCTGTAGTTCTGGTCAGAGGTTTGGAGACCGGTTCTGTCTGTAGTTCTGGTCTGAGGTTTGGAGACCAGTTCTGTCTGTAGTTCTGGTCAGAGGTTTCTAGACGGAGCTGTCTGTAGTTCTGGTCAGAGGTAACTAGACAGAGCTGTCTGTAGTTCTGGTCTGAAGTTTCTAGACAGAGCTGTCTGTAGTTCTGGTCTGAAGTTTCTAGACAGAGCTGTCTGTAGTTCTGGTCTGAAGTTTCTAGACAGAGCTGTCTGTAGTTCTGGTCAAAGGTATGTTGACAGAGCTGTCTGTTGTTCTGGTCAAATGTATGTTGACAGAGCTGTCTGTTGTTCTTGTCAGATGTCTGTAGACGGAGCTGTCTGTTGTTCTTATCAGATGTCTAGAGACAGAGCTGTCTCTTGTTCTTGTCAGAAGTCTGGAGACAGAGATGTCTGTTGTTCTTGTCAGATGTCTAGAGACAGAGCTGTCTGTTGTTCTTGTCAGATGTCTAGAGACAGAGCTGTCTGTCTGCTGCTATTGTCAATGGATGGATGCACCTGGGTGGTTTGTTACTGTCTATCAGCCGAGCCCAGTTCTTTAAAAATTAACTGGAGTTTGACCATTGTATCATATAAAATGTATTAAAGCCCATCAAATAGAACAGATGAATAATTGACATAAATTGGGACACTGTGTTCCACATCTGTGCACTGAATCCTTGATGAAAGTCCAAATCCATTTTAATGGTCAACATCCTTCTGCATTATGCTGTGTTGGTGAGTAAGGCCATGTCAGAGTGGTTCACATGATACATGTTGGAATGGAAAGCTAGCCTGCTATTAATCTGTGCTTTTGTCTTTAGTGACAGAGAGTTAATTTTATCAGGTTAAAAACAAATGTAATCATCTAAGTGGAACAGAAAGTCAGAATAGCAAAGCTGTATCCAATTTCCTCTAAAGTTGTCTCTCCTGTTTTGTGATCTTAGAGACCGTTTCCGGTTCTGCTTTGTGCATTTAGCCTAATTTCTGTCTAGGCTGTAATTCCCTTGGGACTCCATCATCAAGCCTGTCAGGCTGACTAATTCGATTAGCCTTTGGTTTTAATTTCATTTAGGATCTTATCTGAGATTGTGCTAATTTAATTTATTATAGGCTGAACTATATTTGGCATCTCCTTTGAAGATTTGTTAATTGTGTATGAAGGCAGCTGCGGCTAAACTACATCATCAGCCCCTGTGAAAGAAGTTTTGTGTGCTATGTGTTAGATCTGGGATGACAAACTTGGGCCAAAACATCCAGCCCTCCCAACAATTAAATCAGATCCTGGCAGAATAAAACGATTCTATTTTATCAACTGCATGCAGAGAAAGCAACTAGACAACCATCTCTGCAGCCGTCCATCTGTCAGGCCTTTATGTTAGCTAGGCGGAAGCCACTCCTGAATAAAAGACATTACATTCCACATGAAGGACTTCGAGAGCATTAAGGAAAAGAATCTCTGGTCTGATGAGAACAAAATCAAACTAATAGGCCTGAATGCCAAGCACTACGTCTGGGGGCTAGCTGTCAGGATCGACGGAAAGGATGAATGGAGCAAAATACAGAGAGGTCCTTAAAGAAAATCTTTGTAAATGTATTTAAAGAAGAATGGGAGAAACTGCCCAAATCCACGTGTGCATAGCTGGTAGAAACATACCCCAAAAATGGCTGTTATCAGTATCAAAAGCGCTTCTAGAATGTACTGAATGAAGTGTCTGAATACTTCAGTATGTCAGCTATTTCAGAATTTCCCCCCCCCCCCAAAAAAATATATTTTTTCCTTATTAGGTAGACTGTGTAGATTGACTGCCAAAAATACATGTAAAAAATTCTATATGAAGTTAGAAGTTCTCGCCATCTTCATTTCTATTCTGTGAGGAGAGGTAGCGGTACCCTTTCCATCTCTGCTGTGGGCACTGCTAATAAATCCTCCAAGCGCGCTTTTAACCGGGTTGCATTTTAAAGCTACAGTCTGTAATTGTTTTGTGTTAGAGAAGCTGTAAAGTTGAGTTGAGTGACGTTGCAGATTGCAACTTTATGGCTAGAGCCTTGGGCGTTTGTCCTTGCTCGTTTTTCTACTGCTCTTTAATCTGGTGTAATTTAATATAACTAGGGGGATTTTACCAGGCCTCACTCTAGCCCACCTAAATGTATGTAACTGTAGACATTCAAATTGTGTCGTGGAAAATAGTTTGGTTCCCAACTCAAAAGAATGGAAGAACTTTGGAGGTTTTTAAATCAAATTGACTTTAATGAACGTCATCACAAAGCCAAGCTGTTTCTGCAGAAAAAAACGAACTAAACACTCAGTGGTACCGTGTTGTGTTGGTTGTTTAGGAAATAATACAACTCATGAGCCCCCTGACCTCAAGAGATCCCAAAAGCATAGGAAGAGTTACGACTGGCAGATAAGATAGCAATTAGCTGCATTTCTAGGAAACAGATCCAGAGTTTGACCGGAGAGAGGTCATGTTTTGGGAATAATGACTTCACCCTTTTTTGTGTTCTTTGTTTCCTAGTGTACTTGTACTACCACTCAGTGCATACTTGATTTTATGAAAATATATTGATTAGCACTATTTATCAATACATGCAGTTCAATAATGAATGTAATGCATTCATTAGTACATTCTTTATGTGAAACACCCCAAAATCCCCTATAATTGTAAATGCAATAACTTGTCAACTGTGATACAAATGTGTTCCCTGTCCCTGATTGGATGTGCGTGGACCTCTACTTACCTCTGTATTCTGGTTTGGTTTATGTGGTACGAGCATGGCTACAGCAAGGGAAAGCTAGTGGGTTGAATTCCTGAAAGGATCAAAATAGCTGTATAGCCAAGGCACTTAAACTGAACTTGAAAATTAATTCACAACATCCACATTAAACATTTATAACAAAGGATTCATTCATGCATTCCATCTATTTTTTTGTGTAAATCTTTTAATGTGTTTTTCTGATGTACGGAACAAACATAGTATATGCTGCAGAACTTGAGATGTCCAGACAGACATTGAGATTAATATAGTGATAGAAAAAACAGCAAAGATGAACAGACAGAGAATGCTGTGGCTAAATCCAGCCATGTAAACTGTGATCCATAAATACAGAGCGTATCATCCACCCATGTAAACCATGATCCATAAATACACAGCATACGATCCACCCAAGTAAACTGTGATCCATAAATACACAGCATACGATCCACCCATGTAAACTGTGATCCATATGTACACAGCATACGATCCACCCATGTAAACTGTGATCCATATATACACAGCATACGATCCACCCATGCAAACTGTGATCCATAAATACATATTGACTCAGTGGAGAAAAATCTGGAACACTGAAGTAAGTTGATGTGCACTCACTGCTTTTGTCTGTGAGGGAGAAAGAAAACGCATGAGCTCGTAGGGATAGAAAATAAATTGTTCACACAGAAGGTGATGTGGCGTCTGCTGTGTGGTTCCCTCTGTTTCTTTTACCTCATCTCTCCCTCTACCTCCTTTCTCTCCTTTATACCTCTCTCTGTCTCTCATTCTCTTTCTCTGGCTCTCCATTGCTCTCTCAATTACGTTTGGATTTAAAGGGCTTTGTTGGCATGGGAAACATTTGTTTACATTGCCAAAGCAAGTGGAAAATAAAAAAGGCACAATCTCTCCCTCTTTTGAAGGACAGTTACCTGATTGTCTGTCCTGTGGGAGATGTATTTTTTAGGAGACTAAATCTTAAGAGACTGCTGAAGTATTCCGGGGACCCTCTCTACAGTCTCCAATGATTTGCATTTAGTTCCACTTGACAAGCAACATGTCTAGCTACCAGATCCATTATTGACTCCACTGTAGAGTGGAGTCAGCATTCACTTTCTGACAGTTAAAAAGATCTGTACAAGAAATCTATGTGACAGTGAACACTGGTTATGGTTATAAAACAAGTCAAATCTAGGAATTGTATTTGAACTGGTTTGCCAAACATTTGTCAGACAAGTGACTCATGGCCTGTTGTTGACGGTAGTATTGAGTACTAAACCTGTCTGGACTACTGTTGACCTCTGACATTAGAGTATAGAGTACTTAACTTGTCTAGCTCTCCTTGCATTTTAAAGAGAAGCCCATTGGGCTACTATGCACATGGACACAGACAATTGCATTGCACTCAAAACAAATGCATTCTTAAAAGACTAAGGATTCCCTGACAAGGCTTGTCCAATTCCTAGAATAAAAAGCACTTTCAGTGCAGATTTTAAATGAAGAAACTGTCTCCAGAAAATCATCACAAAGCACACTAGAAGGGAGGTTAACATGTAGTGAAACGTTCCACAATGACAGAAGTGAACCAAATACTGTCATAGTAATTATGCATGAACTGTGAAGGATGTATCCCATTGATTGTTTAAAAGTCAATATGTCCAGTCTAACTTTGTGGGGGCAACTCACATTTGGCTGGTTTTGACACCCTCATGGCCTTTTCTCAGTGCTGTCAATGTGTGTTCAGCCACCTCAATGCACAGACCTCTCACCAGGCTCCCGCTATGTGTCAGTTAGGGTTGAATGTGATCATGTCAGTAATGAAGAAGGATGCACTAGGACACATTCCATTTCATATTTCCAATAAAATACAGTGCTCACTTAGCGATTGCACAAGCAGCAGCTATTCTTATAAGTCATGTACAAGACATAAACATAATAAACTGACATGGCGCTTCTTCTAAGATCACCAAAACAATAACCAACACCGAACAGAATTTCCCCCCGTACTTCCTACCCCTTAACAACCCCTATGAGCAACAGGTGTGTGAGCGCGCAGTTCGCCTTCTCGTTGGGCGCAGCGCAGATCAAAATTCAATAGCACGGCGACTCCGAGCGCTGAGCGACCGGGGCCGGATCCTTGGCGTTATAGTGCCCAGTTCTTGTTGGTCAATACATGGCTATTTTCAAGCAAAGTACCAGGTGTCAAGTACCATACTGTAAAAGTTTCAGGATGTCCCAAGCATTCTCACTTAGACTAAATGCGATAGTGTTATGCTTACCTGACTGCGCTTTTCCTGGTAACATTAAAGTGAATCACAACCCCATGCCAACCCCATGCCTTAGTTTCCCTCGAGAGACGTTTGCTTTGAGGCAGGAAAAATTACTGAGCCAATCAGGAAAGATCTTGCCTCTCCAGACAATCAAGTGCTCCTGTTCTCTGAGGCTAATGTAAAGGACGGTCTCAAAAGAGCAAACATTTTTAAAGCCACCAGTGTAGGCTGGCTTGCCCAAAACCTCATCCTCACTGCCATTAACACTGGGGTCCCCAGGGGTGTAT
Source organism: Novumbra hubbsi (assembly GCA_016801125.1). Taxonomy (NCBI): domain Eukaryota; kingdom Metazoa; phylum Chordata; class Actinopteri; order Esociformes; family Umbridae; genus Novumbra; species Novumbra hubbsi. The sequence continues at coordinate 14,393 of JACXGK010002129.1, read as the reverse complement.
CCTTAGCCCTATGCTTCTTTATCTTACATGGACGTTAATTCAATGAGGGACTTGCTCCAAGACCGTTGTAACCAAAACAAAAATAACTACAACTTTCACTGGTGCGAATATAAATACAACTTCTGTGGAAATTGACGTGTGGCCACCTTCGCACCAGCTGTGTCCGGTGTCCAGCTGTGCACTGACAGTAGGTTAACACATTGTTGATGTATCATTAGCTAGCTAGCTACCTACCTACCTGCATACATATCTCCCACATAAAAAAGACAGAGTAGCTGGAAAAAGGTACTTACCAACGTTTCGCAACATAGTAACATAGTAACGTAACATAGTAAGTTGCATGGCCGAATTCAGTATAATTTCATTGTCACTTCATAAACAGTGCTGTAGCTAGCTTGCATTATTTGCAACTTCAGAACCGGCAGCCATTTGCTTGGCATCATTCTGGAAAGTTTGACTAACGTAAGCGGCATTGAGTGTGGCTAGCAACCCGTCAGTCAGTGTGGCTGTGTTTTTGCCACAAAAACATTATTATCTCCTAAACCTTGCAATGAAACCTTCCACTAAACCATAGCAACAAAATCACACATTTCGATACCTCTTATGTCTCCGTAGTGCAAGAACTGTAAGAGGCGTTAGGGTGGCTATAACAAATATGAAATAAATAATATAATATATATGTGAGATTACATTAGTGGGGGCAATAATTGCTTATGAAGTTGTTTGTTGTAAACCAAGGTATAAACAGGATAAACACCCCATTCTGTACATTCCCTTGGAAACATGTCTAAGAAGTGGTTTCATCCATCATTTCCAAATTACCGTATAGGTGTTCATCCATGACCTATTCTGCCTCTATTATTTCAAGTAGCTATTCCTTGGTATGTCTGCGTTGCTTAGTGGAGATATTACTCACCAACTGCCTTTTTAAATGGCTTGGGAATAGGGGCCATTGATAGGCAGATGCCATGTGGGTTAACTACTAGTCATGGAGACACCTGATTTCACCTGTAATACTTTCTGCACTTCTAAGTTAATCTTGCATCAGGGGCAATCAACTTACCTGCTCCTCAAACCAGGGAGAACCCTTTTCTGTCACACACCACTCTTACACCTGTAAGTGAAGCACGCAAGTCTTGAGCACGTCCGTTACTGGTAACCATAGCTATTACCGCTGGGCGCCCCATATTTTCTCCAATGGAAGGGTTTGGGGTAAAATGTCAGTTGGACGTAGTGTGAAACTAATGACTAAAACAAAGCAATTATTAAACAAACCTTCTAGGGATTCATAAGGCCTACGGTATGCCCTGTGCAGATGGGGTAAGAGGAATGTCTGGTTCTATTCTGGAGGACGGTCTACCCCAGTCAAGATGACACATGGCCATATGTCCTGTCCTCTGGTCCACCGGGGTAAGACCCTGCGCAGTGTAGGCAGGTGGAAAACGACCCTGTCTGGTGCAGGCGTGTGTGTGTGTGTGTGTGCACACAGCGTACCTGCCTCTGGATCCGCCTGTCAACATAATCTCTGCCACTGGTCTAAGGACCACACCTGGCGGCCGTGCTGCCACAGGTCTGATGCTGGGGTTGAGATTAGGAGATTTAATCTCATACGTTTGTGTAAGAAGGCTTGTAATTTGGGCCGGTCACAGCATGGGTCTAGGCCAAGACCTGCATGGGTGTTGTGCGAATCAGAACGTTGGATGGAGTCCCCATGGGGGGGAAGGGCATTATACTGCATGGTTAATCGCCTGCAACGCACTGTGGTTATTTCATTATTGCTGTAAACTGATACCGCCTCACACAGGACCGTGTTGATCACGGTGTAGCCGTTTTGTTTTTAGTAGGCCTGGAAAAGTTGCTTCCAAAGATATAATTAAAATGTCCCTGGAATAGAAGAGCCAAAGCGTCATTGATGTTTTCTGAAATCTTCCTACTGGTCTTTCTACAATCTGTCCCCCTCTGCGAACCACTAATGGGAGGAACTTTGTATGGGTCTGGTTAGTTACTTTATGCTGCCCTCTGCTGGTGATCAAGGAGACATGCTAAATCTTCCTCACAACTAGACCCTGATTCCAAGTTCATTTTGTCTCGTTCTTATTGTGATAGAAAGTCCTTATTCATTCATTAATAATCTTGTGGGTCAAACTTGTGAGACAGTGGGAGTGTGTTTATGATGTGTGGGATGTTTGCAATCACTGTAACACTCAGCAGAGACTTATCTTAAAGAGAATAAACAGTAAGTCTGTTCCTGGTAGTAAGATGTCCTTGCAGCTGGAGCAAAAACACATTTGTTTTTCGATCCTTGTAGGGACCAGAAAACAAATTCTACATGACCTATTACCTTATCCAAATCCTAACCTTAACTTTAATTACCTAACCTGTTATCTTAACTTAACCCAACCCTAAACATAACCACTAATGCCTGAACTTAAAAGCAAACCCAATTCTCACACTAAGCGCAATTCAAAATAGTGGGTATTTGCTGAACATCCTTGTTGAAAAACAGTTTGTCAGGTCTATTTGAGGACAAATGGTTCCCACGTGTACTATCCAACCAATAAACACACACACTTTTGAAGGCTTTTCTATTCTTATTCAAAATCATACATAAATCTCAAAACCTTATCCCTGCCAAACAAACTCTCACCCATACCCTAACTCTCACCCATACCCTAACTCTCACCCATATCCTAACTCTAACCCAGACTAACCTTAACCCACATTAGACATGGCAAGCGGAACCAGCAGTGTTATCACTTGGCCTGATTTGTAATGGGTCACTTTACTTGTGTGACGACTAGATTAGTACTACTTTTATGTGTATAAACATACACCCAGCCCCACCCGGTCTCTGACAGCAACTCTACTGTCATTCTGTGGCTGTACCCTGGCTATGTTTCCTGTGTTGGACACTCCTCCTCTAAGTGTGAGTGGCATTGTTCTCCACTGACTGGTCTGAGCCGTGACTCCATCCAGTTTGAAGCGAGGAGAAAGGAGACTGCCTGTCTTTCCAGCAGGGTAGCGCAACCGGAGGACATGAGAAGCCAGCGGCTAACTCGTGGTGAGTTTAGTAAGATCTCCTGCTCTAGCTCCCATCTTACTCAACTGGAATATAATTACGGTCTGTAGAGAACTTCAACTTACGTTGTTGGTTTAATATTGGCTATCTAATGCATTTTTTCCCCCCGTAGGTCGAAAAAAGTAATAGGAAGTCATTGTTCTGTAATGATGTTGTCTGGCTGTGGGTGAAGTGTGATCGTGATGATTGGAGCTGCTTTTTATCTGCAGCATCTGTCCTTTCTGTTTGCATCCTGTTTAACTTTACGGTGTTGAGATTATGGACCCGTGAGCATATTTGATCGATGGACATGTTGGCCGTGATGTGAACTGGATCGGACACCTAGAATTACACTGTGTTGATGCATGGCTAAAGAGGTGTGTAGTCTGGATGTAGCATGAGGATCTGCTGAATCAATGATAGCCATCCAAAATGGAGTGGACTTGTGACTTGGCTATGTTTTTGTTTTAAGCACTTGTTGAGATGATTGATACGCGCCATAAGTCACAAGTAATAGTGATGAACTGAAGCACAGCCATATCCACAAAGCGTTTCAGGGAATGACTGCTAATCTCAAATAATTTTTTGCGTTTTAGATCACAATGGTTACGATCCGAGATCAGCTTTCATACTCTGAGGCACTTTGGGGATACTGTCCACTGGTATCTCCTGAGGTTAGGGAGGCCTGTCCTGGATGGATAGATGACTCCACTCCAAGGGGTCAGGATCCAACTCTTAGCGTCAGACACACAAGGCATGGGGGCACAAGTCAATAAAGAACGTTTGTCCTCTGAGAGACTGTCCATATGTAATTATTGCCAGCAGCTAATGTAACATGACACCAGCACTCTGTTTTACACCCCTCTGATCCAACTAGTCCTGTTACAGGGGACTGCCTTAGGTACTGCTTTGTTATAGTAGAGCCGGTTGGTTAACAGATGCAAGAAAGGCCTGTTGCTTTGTTTAGTTGTTTCTTTTTGGTTCCCCCTTGTCAGGACATGCACAGGACATATGCTACACATCCACACTGGCTTACTATGGCTTTTCTGTACACCCTAAATGACCAGCAGCAAACGGTTGTAGACAAAAGAAAGGATTAAGCAACATCTTAGATGGGAAATATTACCGAACCGAAACCATTGCATTTGTATGATGTGAGACGATCTAAGATGGGTAATATTAACTGGACTGTTACATTCACTGCTGGCATCTATGGTTACATTATCTAGGCAGCATCATTTTCTTTGTACAGCGCTGATAGGGTAGGACGTGTTGTTTAGGACAGAAACCTACATGCAATGCCAGAGACGCTTCAGAGGGCATGAGATGGACCATGTGGTCAGACCACAAGGGATTGTTTATAAGAAGTATTTAGTGGGGATCGGACTGGGGTCTGACACTGCATGGCCTCCCATGGGACCATAGCCCATTTCATTCATTCCTCCACGAGTAAAAACCTAAATGAAGGAGTCCGTGTCCTAAACGGCATCCTATTGCCTGCGTAGTGCACTACATACAGCTCGAGTCCTATGGGTGACAGTAAGAAATGCACTACACAGGGAAGAAACCGGCTGTCCGTTGGGACACGGGCCTTTTCTTTTCAGTTGTGTTGGACCTCAGGGCGACATGTCATGTAACCGAAGAATGAATAGTTCTTTTCTGGACAGTTGAGCCAGTCAGTCACACGGTACCATACCAGGAGAGAGTCCAGTACGCCCACAGTATTTCTGGTCACAACACAGGGCTGTTTGGGGGGCGAACACATAAGCATATACATCCCTTTAAACTACTCATAAAAAAGGAATCATCATTTCGGACTTGCAGGGGAGGCCAGGTTGGGGGTGAATGCGGGCTCGATGTTCCCCTTCTAAAATCCATTCATGATAACTCATTTAAATCACAGTAGCACATGGAATACGGATGGATGTGCCGTCTGTATTTGTTACGCAGTTGTAGGCTTGGGGTCAAGTCCATTGACATTCAGGAATTTTATCGGAGGCACTGGAATGAAATCCTTCAGTTGCGCAACTATAGTTGTCACTTGTTTAGAGCCATAGCATATACGCTTAAGCTCTGACTGCAGCTTTTTAGCTTTCAATTCTCCTGACTTTCTGCTGATCTAGCCAGAGACCATTTTGAGTCATTGTTTTTCCCTAAAGGAGACAGGAATGATATCGAAACATAAGCCGCATCAGCAAGCAGTAACCTTGAGCGTCCTTACTAATAAGTAGTTTGCGGTAAAGAAGAAGAATGTCTAAATCAGGGAAATGAAACACCAGGGATACGTTACAAAAGATCACTATTCCCTACAGAAGTAGTCCACTACATAGGCAATAGGGCGTCATTTAGGACACTGGCCAGTACTGATGTGCAGTATAATAACTTCCTTCAGCAGTATGAACTCTCCACATCCATGTGGTTCATCCATGTGATTCAGACGTATAGTCTTATAGATATATCCTTGCCAATATGAGTCAATGATTCAGTAGTCATATAGATATATCCTTGCCAATATGAGTCAGTGATTCAGTAGTCTTATAGATATATCCTTGCCAATATGAGTCAATGATTCAGTAGTCATATAGATATATCCTTGCCCAATATGAGTCAGTGATTCAGCAGTATAGTCATATAGATATATCCTTGCCCAATATGAGTCAGTGATTCAGCAGTATAGTCTTATAGAAATATATTTGCCAATATGAGTCAGTGATTCAGCAGTATGGTCTTATAGATATATCCTAGCTAATACGAGTCAGTGATTCAGCAGTATAGTCTTATAGAAATATTTTTGACAATATGAGTCAGTGATTCAGTAGTCCTATAGATATATCCTTTCCAATATGAGTCAGTGATTCAGCTGTTTAGTCTCATAGCTATCTCCTATTCCACGTTAGTCAGTACATTTGTATAGTCTCCATCATCTCCTAGCAGAGTTGATCTAAACATGCCAATGAGATTACAAAAGACAATATACATGCTTTGTTTGGTTACATACTGCACAGTATAGTGTATCATTTTGGAGAGGAAACGCAGAACTTTTAAGATATTTGCAGGCACTAAATGTGCAAAAGCCCTAAAAAAAACGTTTCCTGTCTTTTTCTTTTCTTTATCCCCCACAACAAAGGAACACAATAGTAGGAAGTGTCTGCAGGTGAACTGAGGGGTCAGATGTCCAGGGTGTCTGTGGAGGGTCAGGCTTCTCCCTGGGTCATTTACGGAGCCTTCGGCTCTAAGGGAGTGTAGAGAATGCCGCGAGGTCAGAGAGGCTGTGACTGTGTCATATGAGGCCTCTCACACTGTCCCAACGCCTGTGGGGTCACAGCTGAGGATGTCTGGAGAGGTTGTAGGGGTCATGGGTTACTGGAGAGGGGGAGTGACGGAGGCTGACACACAGTGTTCACGCACAGTGGCTCAGCCTACTGGTCTCACACCACGCCGGACGGCGGTCGGTTGGGCAGGTTTCAGGTGGCGTTGCTCGCGTCCACGTCCTACGGTCACGGCATCTGATGTCCTGTGTGGGTCCTCTGTGCTGCTCTGTCTTAGGACCGTACGCCGGGATCCTTTGATGACCTTGCGAAGGAGTACTCTGAGTATTACAGCACCGCTCTCTCTGACGTCCGGGACAGAATGGAGGAGATCCGCAAGCGCCGGGTTCTACAAGATGTGGAATCCGAGATGGTAAAATATATCATATTTTTTAGTATGATGCAGAAATGACAAACCTGCTTTCCACAAGCATTGGGTTTCAGATTATGTAAAGGGTGCCTCCTGGAACATTATCTTCTTTACATTTTGTCCTTTTTATTTATCATGGTATTGAATGTTTTCGAATATAATGATGTGTTGTCGTTCCTTCATTTGTTTCAGGAAACAGTTGACTTAGCTCCCACATACCTGCAACTTCGCTCCCAGATCCAGGCCAGTAACTACTCCATTGTCTTTACTATATTTTCAACACAGAAGGACCTATCTTCTCTATATCAGAGCTGCTATGATTAGACCACTGCTTTGTCATTGAAGCACTCAGTTTACCATGAGATCAATCATGTTTTACTGTTACTTTCTCTAGGAACTATCATAAAATGTCCATCAAATTGATTTTTTTTTTAATGTAATCTATTGAAAAGCAAAAATGGAAGTGGTTTAAAAGGGTTGTACCCTGAAATGTGTCTTAAGAAACATGGGTCCCTGGGTGCTCACTATGAAATGTCTTAATGAAAATGGGTCCATGGGGTTCCCCCACCATGAAATGTCTTGATAAACATGGGTCATGGGGTTCCCCCACCATGAAATGTCTTGATAAACATGGGTCATGGGGTTCCCCCACCATGAAATGTCTTGATAAACATGGGTCATGGGGTTCCCCCACCATGAAATGTCTTGATAAACATGGGTCATGGGGTTCCCCCACCATGAAATGTCTTGATAAACATGGGTCCATGGGGGCCCACTTTGAAATGTCTTCAAAAGCATGGGTCCATGGGGGCCCACTGACAATGGAACCTTGGGATTGGGATGTGCTGTTATATGGAAGAAGTGATTTTTCACAGAGGAAATGTGTACATTTGTGGCCAATTAGATACATATACAAATACCAGATGGTTATGCCTTGACCGTTAGCTAGAATGTGGGTCCCCTGTGTGTCCGTCAGTTTCCATCATTGGCCTGTCTGACTGCAGTGTTCATTTATTAAACAGGAATCACTGGGGTTAAGTCCCAGCAGTGCTGTGGGCACTCCGGAGACAGAGAGAAGGTGAGAACATATTGATTGTATATAAATACACTGCTCAAATCCATTTCAGGGAACACAAAATCATCACAGTATAACACTAAGTCTACTTAACATCAGTGGTATCAATCTGTCCAGTTAGGAAGCATAAGCAATTGTGAATCAGTGTCACCTATTTTGGTGCAAATGAAAGGAGATACCAGGACATGGGCCATCACACGAGGAGAGCTGGACAGGGCAAAAGAAGGGCGTCAACCTAGCAGCAGGAGCGGTATCGGCTCCTTTTTGCGAGGAGAAACAGGAGGAGCATTGCCAGAGCCCTACAAAATGACCTCCAGCAGGCTACCGGTGTGCATGTTTCTTTACAAACCGTCAGAAACGGACTCTATAAGGGCGGTTCTCCAATTGAGAACCCCTGGGAGGTCCTGTATAGGTGCGTCCAACGGCTCTAAGTGGCGCCACTGTTCAGGTGCTCAATGCTGCCCTGATCCATGTCTGGGAGGAGGTCCCCCAGGACACCAGTCGTCTCATCAGGTGTATGTCCAGACATTGTCGGGAATGCATACAGGCAAGTGGGGGCCAAACACACTACTGAGTCACATGATGATATTTGAACAGCCTTTGATTTTAATTGTTTACCTTCGATGTAGTAATGGATACATCCTTCAATTGGTTGGTGATTTTGGTTTTCATTGACCGGAATTTCACAATGTACAGGAAAGAGCTTTTGTAGTTAAATGAGGTTGTTGTCAGTCTAACAGTTGTTGAAAGCAGGACAGTCAATGCCCTACAATCAATGTCTTCCTAGTCAGATAAGTTCTGTCTTTCTGGAAATGGCTGAATTCCTGGGGGGGCATCTGGGCAGGACCACGCCGTCTGTAAGACAGTCATACCACTTCCACCCGGACAGCTGCACAAAAGGCACGCCGTTTGTTTTTTAGTACACTACTTATCCACAGGGCTCTGGTCAACAGCATAGTAATAGAGTCAGTAGAGTGCCATTTGGGCCAGAGACCCGTCCAGAGTAAGCTTGGAGAGTACTTCCTGTGTGGATGACCTCCGGTCACGTTTATGAAGTGTACCTCCACTAGTGTACCAACAGCACACATCCTCTCCTTCCCGCAATTGTGTGTTTGGAAGGATGGATGTTCCTACTGAGGACACGGGGGAATTAGATGGAGAGAAAGGAGGATTCGGGGTCATGAGGAATAACATGGTGTTGTGAACTGAGTCATCAGGGTGTAGGCCACACCAGATGTAGGTATTTTGTTTTGTTGCCCTGTTACACCTCGGCTTTAACAGTGTCCAGTGCAAAAATTATCGGGGCAGCATGACGTCCTGTCAACGTGCTTTTGATTGCAAGTCACCTCAGATAACATGACTTCCGACAACACACAACACGCTGGACTTGAGAAGTACCCAACAGCCTTGATGATTTCTAATAATGTTGGCCGGGTAGGGCTCCCTCTTGTGGCCAACTAAGGCACTGTGTCAGTGGAGGATGGTTATCGCTGCTGTCACCAGCCGTCAACAGCTGATTTCAGGCGAGACAGTGAGGGAGACTGTGTGTGACAGTAAGGTAGACCGTATGTGACAGTGAGGGAGACCGTGTGTGACAGTGAGGGAGACCGTGTGTGACAGTGAGGGAGACCGTGTGTGACAGTGAGGGAGACCGTGTGTGACAGTGAGGGAGACCGTGTGTGACAGTGAGGGAGACCGTGTGTGACAGTGAGGTAGACGGTGTGTGACCGTGAGGGAGACGGTGTGTGACAGTGAGGTAGACTGTGTGTGGCAGTGAGGTAGACTGTGTGTGGCAGTGAGGTAGAGCGTGGGAGACAATGTGGGAGACTGTGGGAGACAGTGTGGGAGACAGTGAGGTAGAGTATGTGACAGTGTGGGAGACAGTGTGGGAGACAGTGTGGGAGACAGTGTGGGAGACAGTGTGGGAGAAAGTGTGGGAGACCGTGTGTGACAGTGAAAACAGACTCACACTGACTGACAGACAGAGAAGGATACACAACGTCATAGAGAGAAAAACAGACAGAGGCAGAGAGGGAGGGAGGGTTGAATGCGGGGGCCACATGAGGAACAGCACTGTGCAGGGTGCAGGCAGTAAAACCCAGGCAGTCAGGTGGAAAGCGTGAAAAGCCTCTATTGTGTGCAGAGATCTGCCACACTGATCGGACCTCTGTCCAGCAGCCAGACCATCTCTGATCAGCATGATGCTTTCCCATCTGGACTAGTCCCTCGGCCCGGCCCCCGCTATTCACTGGATGCACGGGCCAGGTCCGGTGGCACCAGGGGACAGGGCACGTCTGTGGGGACAGGGCACATCTGTGGAGGAGCGTGCACGTTTGTAGAGGGTGTAGTGCTGCCTGTTTGTCTGGGACAGTGCGTGCCTCTGTTGTCCTTCAGCAAACAGAGAACGCCACGGACAAAGAGTGTTGTTGTTGAAGATCGTACAGTAGGAGAGCAGAAGTACAATGAAGAAAACCACCCTGGAAAATAGGTGAAATGATGTTCTCTGTGAATCAACTGTGGATCTTTTATTTCTTGCATTGTGTGTTGCGTGTTCATGTCTGGTTTTTCATTCTCGGTTGTTTTTAGGTTGTCCGTGTATAAATCAGGCACTGAGGATGGCTCAGACGGTAGGTTCCCCCCCTCTCTGTTCAGTGCGTTGTCTAATGTTCAGCACTGTTCACAATTATGCTTGGTCACATGTAGTTACTTGACATTTCAATTGTAACTGGAAACAGCATCATTTATTGAGTGTATGTAGTTTGTGTAAGAAAACAACAATGCTTTCTTAAATTGATAAAGCATCTGCTTAATGTCAGTGTTTTATTATTTACTTGTATTTGCAAGGTTGCATGTTTGTAGTCTAGAACTGTCCTGTGCTATATTATTTGTATGATTAGTAATGTGGCCATTCATGTGCAATAGTTAAAGGAGATTTTAATAAACTAAACTGTAGGGTGGGCAAACAAAATCAAAATATACAGTCACATTTTAAATATGTAAATAATGAAACATTATATATAGGTGGGAAACGTAAAACAATCTCCCCAGAAATTCACACACTATATAATCATAATTATATTGATCATGAATGAATACAATTGTATTCTTATAAACCGTACAATGTAATTAGATCTGTAGCCAAAGGAGAGCCACTGTATCTGAACCTTGCATATATTCCTGTCCAGAAAAGTGTGACGGGAAAAGACAGAAAAACAAGTCTTTCTGGCAGAGTTTCCGGAAGTCACAGAGGGGCGTCTTGAGGCCGACTTCAAAAGGTAGATGTTTCTATTGGATAGGTTTTCTTTTTTAGCCGACATATTCCCAATCACACCAGCTGGGTTCCACTCCCACAGTGTCTGTTTACTGCATCTCTTTTTGTGTTCCTGTAATTAAAAGCACTGCACTGACATAATGGCAAGACGGCCAGAAGGGTAGAACGTCCCGGAGAAACTTGGGACTGGGGTTGTTTGGCTGAGGGGTGGCGGCATCTAACTGTCATTCTGTTGGCCAGGCGAGGACGTGGGCTTTGTGGCCAGTGACATCACCATGAGTGATGAAGAGCGCATCCAGCTGATGATGATGGTCAAGGAGAAGATGATCAGCGTGGAGGAGGCCCTGGCGCGGGTATGCTGATGTCATTTCCTGCCCTACTATGTATGATGTATTTCCCCCCTAGATGCTGGACCTTTCAGGAGGCGCAGGAGGTCTGCAGTGACTGGGTGCCACTCGTCTCTTGAGGATATCCCTTAGTCAGACGGTGGTGATGTATTGACTGCACTATAATGGAGCCATGTTGGATACTTATCAAGGCTCCTGTCTCCTCGTCTCAGCTGAAGGAGTTCGAGGCCCAGAGCAGACAGGCCTGCAGCACTGACCCTACAGAGTGGCCGGATGCTCCCCGTCCACCCCCGGACGAGTCCTCCAACTGCAATGTGAGTGTCTGCTTGAGCTCCCAGACATGCCTGTCTGGTTCCCGGTGTCAACAGTATGAGCTCATCAGTCTGCCCTGTACCCAGGCTCCTCCTCCCCACCCCCTCCCCTTTCTGTCTCCCATTTTCTCTCTGCCCTTTACTCTCTCCCACTCTCCCTCACCTCTTCATCCTCTTCAGCTCTTCATCGCCTCCTCAACTCCCTTCTCGCTCTCTCAATTTTATTTCGCTCATCCTCCTTTCCTCACCTCTCTTCTAGCCACCTCGCTTTCTCTCTCTCTCTCTCTCTCTCTCTCTCCGTCTCCATTTTTCCTCCCATCTCCCCTTCGTTCTCTCTTTGAACCAGGGCCCCTGTCAACCCCTCCCTCCCCCCACCTCCCCTGGTCCAGGCTCTCTCCCAACAGACCATGGAGGCAGACCTCTATTCATCCCAGTCAAAGCGCCTGCTAACCCCCATTGTGTTGCTCTGAGCGGGTGGACTTGGGTCGGCTCTGTGTTGTGCAGGTCACAGCTCTTTTCTGCGTGGTTGGGGTGATTAGGGGGCCCAGGCCCAGCCCACATATTTGGGATTCGTCTGGATGGCCTCTGCCTCCCGGTCATCCCACCACAGTCGTTCTCTCTATCCTGTCCTGTTCATTTTTTTTCTCCAAAACTCTTTCTGTAGCAAAACCAACGCGTTTGAGCTTCGATGCTATGAATTGGTCTTTTGAATTGGGTGCTGATGTTTTCTGGCGACGTCACGTTTCGCAGCTTGTTTTTGGCTCAACTGAGCCACGGCTCCAGCTTCATCTCCCAACGGTTATGTAACACTTTATTGTGTGCAGTTACCCAAACAGTTATGAGTCCTCCACACTTCTCAGATGCAGAGCTGTAAATACGATCATGTTTTCAAAGAATTTGGGAGGCTGTATAAAATGTAATGGAAAACAGAATGCAATGATGTACACATAATTGAAACCCTATATTCATAAGGAAATGGTACAAACATATCAAATGTTGAAACCAAGAATTGTTTAAAAAAAAAGATATGCCCATTTTGAATATGATTTCAGCAGCACGTTTCAAAAAAGCTGTGTACACAAGGGTCAAGGTCATAAAACAATATTGGATGGCTAGGATCATTGGTTCATCAGGTGGCATAAAAAAACAGACACAATTCTTTAGTGGAAATCATTGCATGGGCTCAGGAACGCTGCTGAAACCTATTGTCTGTGAACACGGTTCGTCGCTACATCCACAAATGCAAGTGTAGACTTAAACAATGCAAGGAGAAACCATACATAAACAAGATCCTGAAACGCCCCGAGCTCATTTAAGCTGGACTGAGACGAAGTGGAAAACTGTCTGACAAATGAAAAGTTGATGTGATTTTGGGAAATAACATGAAGAACATGACCAAGGAGAACCTGAACGTCCGCGAGGTAAAGCAACACAGCGCTGAACGTAACTCGTCCCGCCGCTTCTCAAACGTGTTGCCGGTATGAAAGTCAAAATGGGAATGTATTTTTCTCGGTTTGAACATTTGACATGTTGTCTTTGTACTATTGTCAATGAAATATAAGGATACATGATTTGCTCGTTATCGCATTAAGTTTTCTTTACATTTCACGCAGGTGTCCCCACTTCTGGGTGGAATGGGGTTAGAATATATTACTTCTCTCTCAAACATTTGCAATTTACTCTTTTAGCTCCTTCTTTTATTACCGAGTGAAACCTGCTTCAAACATTTCTGTACCTCAAACAGGTACCTCATGTGTATATAATGCTACGCATGCTAAGATGTAGGCAGTACAAAGGCCCCTGGATATAGTGGCCACGTTCAATGCCTGCAGCTCAGCAGTGAGAGTCAAGTCCATGGTCAGATGCTTGGTAACCTTTACTAAAGAAGTGACAGCCACAGTTTCTGTTTCCACTCTGGTTTACAGCTGTGTATGGTTTCACCTACCGCCCACTTCTAACCAGCTCTAGGTTAGCTGCAACACGTACAGCACAGCCTAATGAAAGTCTAGACAGACTTATGGGAACTTTTCTGATCTTATAACTGTGGTGTGCTGCGTAGACTGTCGATCCACTGTGGGTTTTCCCATCACTGTCCCGGCTCTGAATGCGAGACAGTTTGCTGGTGTGACATTTCTATAGATGACATGTCTGTGGGACCGTTTAAAATGGCCGAAAGAATAATTGTCTGCATCACAAGCAGTTATCTTGCAAAACTTTCTGCAAGGACAAATTAAGTTAGATATTTTAAGGGCCTTTAATTTTTGTACATAGTGCACATTTGCATTTCAAGGACCATTACTTCAACAACAGGGTGATCAAATTAAGATGCAGCATTGGCAACAACTAAGGCCCCTGACATTTTATTTAAGTATCATAGATGAGAAACTACAGAAAACCATTTCGGCCACAACATTTCACCAAACAAAGGCAAACCACACTGCCTCTGCATACAGAATGTAGGGTAAACAGTGTTTCATACTAACACCGACTGAGCTCTACATACAGAATGTAGGGTTACACAGTGTTTCATACTAACACCGACTGAGCTCTACATACAGAATGTAGGGTAAACAGTGTTTCATACTAACACCGACTGAGCTCTACATACAGAATGTAGGGTTACACAGTGTTTCATACTAACACCGACTGAGCT
>JACXGK010002128.1:0-57500 GCA_016801125.1 Novumbra hubbsi | reverse complement strand
ACACACACACGTTCTCTAAACCTACTCTGACTCATTGTTCAATTGGTCGCGTAACATTCGGCTGCCTGCGGAATCTAGATGCGGTCTAATGACTTCCTCTGTCTGTATGGGTGGTGTCCCTGGCGGTTAATGACCCCCTCTGTCTGTATAGGTGGTGTCCCTGGCGGTTAATGACCCCCTCTGTCTGTATAGGTGGTGTCCCTGGCGGTTAATGACCCCCTCTGTCTGTATAGGTGGTGTCCCTGGCGGTTAATGACCCCCTCTGTCTGTATAGGTGGTGTACCTGGCGGTTAATGACCCCCTCTGTCTGTATAGGTGGTGTCCCTGGCGGTGACGGAGGCTCTGATCGAGAGGGAGTGCAATATTCAGGTCAGGAAGTGGCGGGAGTCAAGGGGCGAACTGACCCACCAGCCTGGCCGGAGGCTCAATGGAACGCGGGCCATCCACGAGCACAAGCGTCGGGCCTCAGCCATCAGCTCTGGGGGGAGCTTCTCCTTCCTGGGATCTATCCCCCCTCCAGGGCCCCTCCGGGCCTCCTCCAGCCTGCTCTCCCTCCCCGGCTTCCGCAAGTCCAAAACCCCCTTCTTTCCTCAGAAGAAGAGCTCCTTATCCGGGGGCTCTGGGCTTGAGGCCATGCCTCCCCCGAATCCCTATGCGCCATCTTCAAGCCCCGCCTCCAAACCACCCATGTCTGGGGCTTCTGTGGCCAAAGCCCCGGCCGCTCCGAGTCCTCTGGTTGGCTCTGTTTCGGGCCCCTCCTCTGGCCCCGCCCAGACCTATGCGGGGAGTCGGCCTGCTGGGCTACGCCCGGGGCCCCACGCCTCGCCCCAAACCCTCGCCCCCAAGGTCACCTCTGAGCAAATCACACCGACCCTCCCCTCTCCCACCGCCAACAACACACCCCTGCCCCCGTGCCCAGAGGGAGACAGGGGAGGTACAGGAGGTGAGGAAGACAAGAAGAAGAAAAAGAAGAGCAAGGAGGACAAGAAGAAAGAGAAGGAAGAGGAGAAGAGGAAAGAGAAGGAAAAGAAGGAGCAGGAAAAAGCGGACAAGGAGAGACAGAAGAAGGAGAAGGAGCGGGCTGAAAAGGAGAAGAAAGACAAGGGTAAGAGAAGGGACCGAGGAGGAGGTGAGACAGAAGGGAATAATGGCGCTGCATCAGCAAGAGATTCGGCCTAGATTCCCCCGTCATTCCCGGGAAGAGGACCGGGAGACTACAGACCCCCGGGAGTGAATAAGAAACAAGATGGCCGCTTTTACAGTGCATTTTGTAGACTACATGGTCAAAAGATCAATTTGGAGATAACTGGATCCTGGTTTTATTAGCACCCCCCCATCCTCCATACAGATCCACGTTTTTTTTTTTCATCCATGTGTTGGTAAGATGGGAGACATTACCTTATTCAACAGGACTATGGGCTGGATGGCCCACTGGATCGCACAGCACACAGACGTTTTCATCATTTGGGTTTTATGTTAATTCTGTGGGTAATATTTTTAGTTTTTATCCGTCTTTACCCCGGTGGACAGACAAACCAATGGACGTTGTTTTGGGGAGTTTTTATTTGGGTCCTATTGATTGTGTTACCAGAACACCCCATCTCCATGTAGGATCCTTGAGCTGTGCACTAGAATTCCCCGTCATGTCCCGTTTGCGTGCTCAGATGTCCATCCAGAATGTCTGCAGAAGTAAAACGAAATGAACAGTCGAACCCAGGCACTGAAGACCGCGGCGTTTGGGAGGACCTATTTATTCTAGTGTTAATTGTTAACTGGCGTATGTGTGTGAGAGTGTGCCTTTGTAATGTCGTTACTGTTCATTGTTGCCACCCAGTCTCTTTCCCTCTTTGTTCCTGTTTTTGAGACGCTTGCCCCCGCCCCCCATCTCTTGACCTCTAGGCGTTTGACTGGCAACAGGAATATAAAACCCAACTGGTAAATGGAGAAATGTACGCTGGGATTAGGTAGGTTTTCAAAGGAGAAATGAACTCCAGGCTGCAGTCTGAGCCTTGAAATACACTTAAGCATGTGTCAGGAAGTCATCCCAACTAGTAGTTGAAGCCATATGTGGACCCTCTGCAGAACAGTGTAGTGATAGAAATACGATTCATTTTATAATGTTCCTTTTTTTCCCCTTCATGTATCTCTTAAGTACGTTTACAGTGGGAGATTATAGATACTGGTAGTCTATGAAAACTCTGAATCTGACACCCAGACCAAATAAACGTCTGTCCATGTTTAGGCTTGAGATGAATGTTATTTTATTTAGCTAGATATTCACATGGATGAGGCTTTCAGAAACTAAACCAATTGATCTAGTTATCTATTTGGAGTGATTTGTTATCTATTTGGAGTGATTTGAGAATGAAGGATTTGAGTTTGCACTGCCACATAACAAAGGACTACTAAAGTTTACCATTCCTGTTTGGTTGGTTTGTTGGTTAGTAGCTACCTAGGTATGTAATGAGGTAGGTAGTATAATCTGGTCAGTAACTATCTAGCTATGTAGTTAGGTAGGCAGTGTAATCTGGTTAGTAGTTACCTAGGTATGTAGTTGGGTAGGTAGTATAATCTGGTTAGTAGTTACCTAGTTATGTAGTTAGGTAGGTAGCATAATCTAATCTGGTTAGTTTAAACTCTGACACCGGCGCCTTTAGCACTCATAGGAAGCCACTTATTGCTGGTCTGTTCAGGTGTGTTGATGTAGCATTTACCTCTGACCTTTGGGCTCTGTTGTATTTATGTACAAAGTTGTTTAATTTAATCAGATATTATATATGTACTATTCTTTATTTTGGATCTAACTGGTATTTTTCTATGTGAGTAAAGGACACCTGGTTGACTGGAACGAGGGCTGGCTTTGTGATGCCCAGTGTAAGAAGGATCATATTATGTATTTTATTGCGTTTTTTACAGGATTGGCTGTTGATTTCATTGTTGCACATTTGTTCTAAACTTCTAAGACAACAGATTTTATGCACGTCTTATACATTTCAAGTTGACCACGTTAACTATGGGTAATACAATGTCCGAAGTTAATTTTTTCTTTTTCAAACAATTGCCATATCACAGTATTAAACCAACAGTGATAAAAGACCTGGGGAAAGGCTATACTCTGATAAATTAAGATATACAAGCATCTTGGATCTGACATAATCTGATTGAGCAGAATGTCATAAGTACTGTATATTATACTGGGAAGAATTTAGTTGGCTCTTACAAGGGTTGTAATTAAAGATTGGATGTAGTCCGTCTTTGTCACTCCAGTTTGTTGTGAACAACCACATAATGATGTATTCACTAACTCCCTAACCCATTCTCACAGTGTTAAAAATGTATGCATACTGTACAAAAGATGGCACTAGATGAATAGTGCTGCTTTGTTATGTGATCATTTCTGATGGAAGTCGGTGATTGTCATTACTCTATTGGCCTGGAGAAGAGGGGCTTCAGTTTAATTCCCCTCCCCCTCACACACACCCGTCATGTCTAAAACGCCAAGGCCCTGCTTTCCTGCATTATCCCCTTTGCATTTTGTCTCCAGTGGTTTAGGGATTAAATTAGGCTCAGAGTTGATTCGGTGAATATGACCTGAGCAAATCTATGCTAACCATACTGCTTACGAGCCACGCTGTCGAACCGCAACACTGACTGAGGTCAGTTCTTTTCATGGCAGTGGTTGGATTTTGGAGAATTCTTCAGGACCAATCAGTGTAGGGCAATATTTCCCATGCATGTTCAGATAATCCTCACTCACCCAGTCGAAGTCCTCACTCTTCCAAATGAGTTATTAACAGTAACATTTAGGTCTGAATGCATTTCTGCGATGTTCCCTGAAACCTTTTAATTGTGAATATTACCCTAGATTCCTTTTTTTAAAGGTTGTTGCTTTTCTGTTGTTCCATGGTTTGTTTCTCTGCTGCTGTTTGTATGTTTTCTGTGGTTTTACGTTTACATGGCAAAAATAACATAAAGAATATCATAGATAATTCATTCATTCCATAACTGCAGAAGAAAATCAAAACATTATGTATTTAATAAAGATAATGACAGTTGTGACAAATAATAAACCATAATATATTAAGCAACCCAGCGCATCATTCTTGTTTTACTTAGTTAAGATCCTGATTTTCTTATAAAATGTTTTATAAAAGGTGGATTTCAAACTAGATTTAGCCAAATACAGTATACACCTGTTTTTCTGGAATTTAATGTAAACTCTTTGAGGTAAGGTGTGAATGAAACTAACTATACTCGGTTAATTTAATTCCAGTCCTGAAAAAAAGGTTGCATAGCCAAATGCAATCCAGCAGGGGGCAGTGAATACGTATGACTCCTAAATTACGGTTTGCAGAGCTGAAAGCAATATTTTAGAAATGAAAGCGATTCCAGATCTATATTAGTGAGTGAATACCCACTTCGCCTAGCTTACTACGTCTATACATTACTGTCATGCAACCTCTTACCTAAACAACAGCATTCCGCCATAAGCTTAACCTTAATACCTCAGCTCCTTTTTTAGAATCGCAAGCATTTCAGACATATCACGAAGCATTTTAGTTGAACAAAATGCATAATTAGTTACGGTATTAATAAACCCTAGTTGACTTTCTTTGGATAAAGTAATCTGCAGCCAAGTAGCAGGAATGCACGCAGCCCTCATGTAGCGCGATATCTTTATATCTGAAATGCAATTTCCCTATACAACTATGCGTAAACAAATTTAAGTAAGTTGTGTCCCGAGATGTTTTCTAATATAAAATTTCCAGTGAATGAATTTCTTTCGAACAGCAAACGATATATTTAGTAATCCTATACTTTAGCAAGGTAACGTGAATGTTACATGAAAAACATGACATGAGGGCACATGAAAAACAGACAATTATCACTAACAAATGTTTACTATATGTATTGTAGACAGTGTCTAATCAATGTAACCCTAATCTGTTAGTAGGTTTCTTCCTCCATTCTGAGCTGCTAGGTAGTTTGTCTTAGCCGCTGTTCTTCAACCCAGTTGTCGCTGGCTCTTTGGGGTTTCAGACTGGGTATTTGTAAAAACACTTTGTGTGAACTGCTAAGGTAAAAAGGGCTATATAAAGACATTTGATTTATTTGCAGTCGCCTTTGCTGGTGTGGAGTAAACAATGTGAATGTGAAGGTAAATGCGATGTGTTTTAATGCGTAGAGGAAACAGGTTTTTGTGTAGCTCAGCCGGTGTCACCCGTTTTGGCCATGGAACATTTGCCGTCTGCGTATACTACAGAGCTTGTGAGAGTGTCTCAGAACATTGCTATCCCTGCCCCCATGGCAGACAGCACATGAATTGTACCCCTGACAACCCTGTTCCATCAATCCCATGCCCCCAAACCAACAACCAGGAGAGACACTAGTGTACAAAAGATAAGAGGTTTTATTCACAGTTAGTCCCTTTTATTAGTTACAGAGGAGTTTCTGACAGGTAAGAAAGCTAGTTCAGATGAAGAGAACCGAGACCCATATAGAAAACAGAGCTATAGTAAGGAAGGAAAGAGAGAAGCGCAAGGATACGAAGAAGAGTATGTTTTCTTTCGGTCCTTTCACTTCTCTTCTCGTAGCCTTTCTTACTTCTTGAGGAATAAACTAGTCGTCACTTTAAGGAGACCATATTTTTCCTCAATCCTCATTCCTTCTTAGTATATCTCCTCCCTTCCCAGTAAATAATAGCTACAATATTTGTTTGGTTTGTTTCCCCCCCATCCGCGGGTCAAGGGAATGTGAAAGGACTTCCAAGTCGAACCCGTGAGCTGTTGCAGCTCCCAAGGAAAATACTGGTGCTCCACTTCACATTAGGGTTTACACATTCATACAACAGCAGCGCAGTATAACTTGCTGTGTGCATTTCTCCAAACATTGAGATTCGAGGGACCACCAACTATAGGGGGAAGAGATGAAAAGAGGAAAGGAGGAAGAGGGTCGAAGCAAGGGAAAGTGGGTGAGTAAGAGAAAGAGATGGAGATGTTGAAAGATCATTTTTATTGAAAATAATCCCTGATCCCCACAAAGAGACACGGACAACCCATGAGCGCCCACACTCTCACGCAGACGCCTCGGGGTGGAGGCATCCTACAGAGACTTTGTGTGGAGGAGACGGAGCGCACGGGTACACACACAGAAAAGAAAGGCGGGGCAGAATAGCAAAGACAAACGAGAGGAGCAGGAAGGTAGGTTGGCGAAGGGAGGCTGTTTTCTTTTTCTTGTCTTCTAACTGTCTTGCTTTACTCCTCCTTCTCCTCTCCGTGTGTGATGACGTAGCAGATGTTCTTGTAGTCTACGTTGCCGGCCACATCTGGGGGGAAGGCGGCCCACAGGTTCTTCATCTGATGGAAGAGGAGAGGAGGCGCGTTAGCCGCTCGCCAAGGCCAGAGGTCATGATATTATACACTATATTGTCCCCAATGGGAAGATTCCCTGGGGAAAACATGGGGCGATGCTTCGTCCATGTCCGTAAAAACATACATTTAACGAGTAGCCAATACTTCCAATTGACAACCCGTCAAATTCCATGTTTCCCACGTCCCAGGCAGGACTCTATTCATTGTTTTGGGGACAACATTTTCTTGTCGGTTTAGATTTGCTCAAAGACACACTGTAATGAAAATATATTCACCTCCTCTGCAGTGAACCTGTCACACTGAGTTGTCAGGAGCTCCTGAAGGCTAAAGACCAAGACAGACAAAAGTCAGGAGCATTCACGTAGCTGGGGATTTTGATATTAAGTTCACTTATTACCGCAGTAGTTCAAAAGAAAGGAGAACATGCTTACAAGTCCTTCTTGATGAAACCGGTACCCTCGGGGTCCAGGACCTTGAAGGCGCTGACAATGACGTCCTCGGGATCAGCACCTGAGAAACACAATCAGAGATGTTTCACTCACAGAAACATGCTTGTGCTTGAAATGCCTTTCACACTTCGATTTGATCATCCCCCGCAGTCAACCCGTATGTAACATGTCAAACTGAACTCTAGAGACAGTCATGAGCAGAGTCTGCTACAGAAATGGATTGAGAAAGTGAATGAAAGACCCACCCTTAAGCTTCTCTCCGAACATGGTGAGGAAGACGGTGAAGTTAATGGGGCCGCTGGCCTCCTTGACCATGGCCTCCAGCTCCTCATTCTTCACGTTCAACTGGCCTACAGAGCAAGGAGGGTTTGGAGGTTGACTAACACCATTATACATGTACAGTACAGATAGGACATGGTTGAAATACCAAGGTGCACTTGTATGAAGCACAAGTTGTATGGTAGCAGTTTAGGAATGTTATAGTAAACCCCTGCTCACCCATTGAAGCCAACACATCCCTCAAGTCATCCTTGCTGATGATACCGTCTCTGTTCTGGTCAATGATTGTGAAAGCCTGAGAAGGAGGAAACAAGGGATGGAAAAAGGAAGGGAACGAGGGAGGGGAGAAGGTAGGAAAATAGTGAGGAAACAATGGAGGGAGACAGGGAAGGTCCGTTGATAAATGAACACCAGTCACCAGTTTGCCCAGCTGCCTTCACTGTGTGACAAATGGAGGAACCAGGGCTTCAGTTCAACCACAGATCCTGTTGGTTAACCACTCCATACTGATTAGCCACACCTCCGCTAACTACGACTATCTAAGTGTGAGATGCTGAATATTGATGCCCCAGAGATATGTTACCCTTGTTAGGCGTTGCCTAAAACAGAAAGAGGAAATTGAAGACCTTTTAAAGGAACGTACCCATTTTGTTCATTGAAGGAGAGCTCATAACATAACACCTGTTAATTCCTTCCCTGCCACTGTGCTAGACCGTCTCAGGGTCTCATCATTTATTTCTGTGAAACCCAAGATGATCAACATAGTTGATCTTCCACTTAAAAAGGGAGCTGGTGATCACCCTTTCCTGAATTGGATACGCAAGTGTTAAGCCTGTCCAAATGATCCTGTCAGACATTCCCTAAGTGACGCTTAAGAAGTATGTATCACTTACCTCTCCAGACCCCCCAGCGCCCCCGCCAAATCGGTGCCCACTTTAGAAATCCCACACACCATCATAATACAATCTCCCAGTGCACCACAACCCCACATCACTATTCCCTGACCTTATCCGTCACTTTGACCTTTCGGTCATCTAGCAGATGCTCATAGCCAGAGACATTTCCAGGAGCAATGTCTGACTTGCTCAAGAACAGAAAAAGATTTCCCCCTTGCTGGCTTGGGGATTCAATCTAGCAACCTTTAATGTATTGGTCAGTTGCCCTAACTTCTATGCTATCTGCAGCCCATCGTTCTATACACAGAGTTAAGTGTCTCCATTGAGAACCCCGTTCTCAATGCCATTTACCTTACTCTCCTGTCTGTATTCATTCACAGGAACACCAAAGTGTCTTCCAAATGTTGGACTGACTGAAGGTCTAGAAAAACCTTCCCCTTTTTTACTTACTGCAAATAGAGGTTTCTAGAATCCCAAAAGGATTCTACCTGGAACCTAAACAGGTTCTCTCTGAAACCCCCCCCAAAACTCTACAGGGACAGCTGGAGCTTTCTTTTGGATGACTTTTTTCTGACACCCCCCAACTTTCTTTTACACCCCCAACCTCTTACCAATGCCCCTTACAACTTTCTTTTGAGACCCAGACCCTATTCCCTCCTCCCCCAAGCCTCCCTCTGTTCTGTGAGCTGGCTGGCAGCGAGGGAACAGTTGTCCTGCCATACTTAAACATGCAGCCCTCAGCAGTAGAAGACCTATAATGAGAGGATGAGTGACAGCTGAAGGCTTGGAGAGCTTTAGAAGGTGCCAGAGGCACTAGCGCCTCTCCTTTTGACATTCTTTACTCTATTAAATTGGGAGGGGCAACAGGAAAAATAGCAACTGGAATGGAAATTGCCCCCACAATCTAATTTGGGGTTCGCTCATTTTAATGAAAAAAGGAAAGACAGAACAGCAGGGTTGACTTACACATGACTATAAGTATTAATTTAGCTGATCTGGCTGTCTGTCTTAAATTTGGTGATTATTTCAGTCACTATACAACAGAAACAGTCAGAGACGTACAAAGTAAAAGTACTCGGCTGGGTTCAATTTAGAGAGGCAAATTACTAGGTAATGTCAAGAAAAACAATATCAATTAAGGCCTCTGAACTCCCTTCACCTGATCGGTCATTTAGCTCTAAATCATAAATGTCTCTAAACTTTTGAACTCAGCCGATTACTTTTACGTTCGTCTTTTGGAACTCTGAAAACAGGTGATGACAATGACACTGTTTAGTTTAGAGAAATATTCCGGTTAAGGGGCTCAAATGAAATCTTTGAATGTGTAAATGTGACGAGGTGTGGCATGTCGGAGAATCCTCACCTCCTTGTACTCCTGGATCTGGCTCTGCTCAAACATAGAGAACACGTTGGAGGAACCGCCCTCTGCTGCTCCTCCCCTCCTCTTGGCCTTCTTTGGTGCCTGGGAGACAAACACATCGACGTCTTAACAACCGCTCAACAATCTGACCTTTTGGGTTGGTTCATGCTGCAGCTATATCATTCGGGAGCCCAACTAATGCCTATCGACCCCGGTGTCAAGCTGTTCCTGGTCAGTGATGGGTGAGTGGATGTCCTGATGTATGTAGGGTTAGTATGGTACCCTTACAGGTCACCTATTATGTCTGTGGAAGGGAAAATCCTGCCACAGTCTCAGTCTGGTTTAACATCCCTGACTCTTGAAAATTGTTTTAGAACAGTTTAGGAACAATCTTCCTCTGGCTCAAGACAGAGGAGGTTGTTTTTGACTGTCGGTCTAGTAAATGTACTGTCATTCCCTTTAAGTAGCATTTGCAGCATCTCTTATGTAAGTCTTGTTAACAAGTTGGGAACAACATAATTCAATCTTGTGAACTATTTAGTATCTCCAGGATCCGCATCTGGCCCCAGCCAACAGTCCAAAGTACAAAGAAAAAACATGGAAAAGCATCAAGAGGGGGGAAAAAAAATCTGGAATCGCTGTATTACTCCTCGAGGTAAAGTGCTGTTGTTCCGTGTGGAGGTTCCCATCAACATACAGAGCAGTGGACAGGTAAACAGGCAGGAAAGAGGGCCGATGTTACTCACCATCTCTAGACGGTATGTGTGGAGATTTGGAAGGTCAACAAGAGAAGAGACTGATGTGAAGCCGCAACATACCCCTGTTGCTGTGGAGCTTATATACCTCTGTGTGCCAGGCTAACTTTAGCCACGGCCTCAAGTTTGGATTGGGATGAGAGGCCGAAAGAGAGAGGGAGTGGGAGCAATGGATGAGTTAGTAGCAAAAGTGAAGCGACAGGCAGAATGAGGGACTAGCTATCACCTTACAGGAGATCAGAAATAGACCCGGGAGTCTTGGAATGAACCCCATGCAACAGGGAAGGTCTCATAGGTTTAGTGTGGCCACGTGGACTAATATGGACATTCAGGACGTATGAGGCTGGATGGACTGCCAGCCTGACCGTCCTTCGACCCCTCCCATCCCTACACAGTCTCCATCACCCTTCAGTGTGGCACATCAACCCTGAATTAACTCACTAACATCTTCCATTCAACAAATTGAATTCCACTACAATATCACACAACCATTTAGCGGTCTGCAATTTGTGCATATGTACCCTACATGTACTTGCATGGGCATACTATATTTTGCTGTCCACACCCCACAGAATGTTCAGATATTTTTACAGGGAAATGGAACAGCGTTATTGCATTTCCCTGCACTTAAACGCGCTCTGGCGTTGATAACAATATTATGGGGATATTAGAAAATATATCTAATTTTGACATTTGTGGTGTAGGAATGTGGGAAGGGTTAGTAAACTGGTTTTAAAACTTTATTGACATATTTGAAAATGGATATATGTTGGTTTACCTACACACTCATCCATGTACTTTACCACCTAACTGCCAGCTTGCCAGCGTACATGCCCACATGTGTCTATCTTCATAGGTGTGTGGTTACGTAGATGTAGGGGAGGGTTGGTAGACAGACCAATAGATAGCTACATGATAGATAGATTGTGTATAGGTAGGCATATTGACTGACTCACTGATATATTTAGGTGTATGGGCAGGTATCTAGTAAGGACTGGGTAGCTATGTAAACTGTGATACCTTCATTTTAACATCCACCATTAAATAGTTGTATTGCCAACGACACGGCCGCTAAACATACCACACTCCCTAGAATGTCAGGGCCCGTCACCTTTGACAAAAAAACCTAATCAAATGAACCTCTGAACAATGGCCTGTTTTATTATGGGTCCTTAGTGATGCTGTCAGGCATGTACACCATTTCCTCTGTTTTCATAGTGACACACACACACATATTGCACTCCCTCCCTCAAGTTTACTCCCAATGCCAAGTTGGGGAAAGTGGCAGGAGAAACTCTGAGGAGAATATATATACTAGGGACAGCTGAGAGAGTTTAAAATAGCAGCGCAAACTCGACTATCCCCGAACTCCCCAAACGCCGCCCTCCGCCCCGCCCCCTTAGAAAAAATAAGTCGCTCATCATCAATTGAGAACTGTCCGTCCGTTTCAGTCCGTCCCCTTCGTGTCAGTTATTTTTACATGTTCCGATCATTTCTGTCAGGCATGTCCCGCCGACGTCTTCCCGCTTCGGCCCGGCGCGCTCTTAGTCCGTACTGGTTTTGGTGGCTGTGGTTGTTCTATCGGGAGACTGTGGCAGAGCCTGTCACCTGCCGTCACCTGCCTATATTGCACTGTGGCCCCTTCATATCTGCCTTATTATCACCAGGGTGATGCAGGAATGTGACATGACATTTTTTTTCAGTTCTACTTTTAATTTGACCAGATACATAACATTCATATCAGGTCTGGACTTTCACAATGTACGATACGTGATGAACGTTGTTCAGAAATAGGACCCCATACCTCCTTATATAGAGAGCTTGTTAGACCACCTCAGGGGTCAGCAGCCCAACAGAGCCAGGTACTGCGAAATAGTGTCTCAGCCAACTGATCATCTTAGTGACTGAATGTAACACAACTTCTCCTTCTTGGTGGTTCCATTAGAAAGATGAAGTAACAGCAGCCCTCTAGGATCTGGAAATGTATGTTTTGTGTAAGGTGACGCGCTTCCTGGAACCTACACATCACAATGTAGACGGTCAGTATCCGTGTCTGGTGTGTGAGGGAGGTGTTTTCTTGAGGTAACTATTGGAATCGAGAAATTATGTTCTCTGTTTTTTCTCTGCCTTTCGTTGTGAGGTTGGTTTGTTGTCCAGTATTTTAAAGGGGGAGAACAGTCACATGATCATCCATCCGAGAAGTCCCACCTTGCAAACACAACTTTGTTTTAGAAGGAAAATTAGGAGTCATAACCCATTGTAGCCCTTTCAGACAGAGGAGAGTACCTCCCCCTCCCCAAACAACCTGCTGCACACCTGAACCTCCTTTTGATTGGTGGTGACGTACTGTATGTCTGAGACACAGTGGGGACACTTTTAGACGAGATGAGATCTCCTTTTAGAACAGCTTGGCCATTTAAAGAGAGGCCAAGCTCACTACTGTAAGTCTCTCTAGATCATGCTAGTGTAGTCATGTGACTGTTGTTCCTTATCAAATAGCACGCCATAATAAGTAAAAATAATAAAATGTGTGGAAATTATGCATTTGAACATTGTGAATATGAAATAGGGTGTATGGAGGTAAATTGATTACTGAAATAATGAAACAGATAGAAAAACGTGTCTTATAAAATATTAAAACGGATTAAAAACATTGCCTTATTAAATGTAAACTTTGTCTGTTTTGCTTCTTGCTTTCTGCTTAATTCTACATCCAGAATGTTTCATTCTCATGAACACCATTCTGAACCATGATGACCTGTAATCATATAGTTATCAAAAAGTAAGGACAATTTCACATTAATATTGCATCAGTACTCTGATGGCTGACACAAACAGTAACGCTTCACACTCACAATTAACTATGAAAATATACCATGGAATTTATTACTATTTACAAACAGTGACAGAAAAGCCAGTAGGGTTTAGCAACATTGACAGACTCATCCACTTTGTATGACTATTCATCTACTGAAACTGTTGTGGGTCCCAATGGTGACCAGTTCCTCTTATATGCACTAGTTCCTCAATTTGACGTAGCTTTCTAAATTCAGAGTACTGACATTCACAACAAAGACCCCAGCGATATAAATGGGTCAGTGTTCACTTAGATCAATGAGGTCCTCCGCAAGATGCTTTTCTCTCTTCTCTCTCCTCTTCAGCCAATCGACTCTAAGCTGCTTCATCTCCTCTCCATAATATTCATGTAGTTTGGTGAAATCTTCTAAAGGATCAATGTCCACTTGTGGCCATTCCCCGTATGTTGAAACTGGTCCATTTATGGGTGTGACATGTGCGTTTCTCTTGGGCCAGAGCATAGGAGACCTCTTACTGGTGACTTTGCTGGGCATGGGAGGGGCTTGTAAAACATGACTAGTTCTGTGGCTTCCTCTTTCTGTCCTTACTGGTCTGGGCATGAGGAAGGAGGAGGAGCATGAGTTTAAGGAAACCATGGATTGGGTAAGGCCTCCTGAGCTCTGACCAGTCTCTGCAGGTGGTTGATTGGGCTCACCAGGGCCTGCTTGACGTTTAGCCTCTGCTAAGCAAGAATAGAATACAGGTTAAGAGGTGCATAAAAAAACACAACTTTCTTCATGTCATTACTTATAACATACCCGTTTAATACTCATATCCAGTAGCTCGGGATATGAATGCCATCTAAATCAATTGAAAGTGAATGTATTAACGCATAAATGTCAGTAAGCAGACACAAACCCCACACTCCACACGCTCACCTTCATATTGCTTCCCTAGGTCTCTGACCAGTAGTGAGAGGTAGCAGTGGCTGGCAGTAAGCAGGCATTTGACCCAACACTCCCGCCCAGGTTGGTCTTCAGCAGCAAGCTTGTAGGTTCTCAGCCCAGACCCTCTGAATACCACAGAGAATACAAACAGTCCTCCCTCAGATTCACAATGCTGGACGGCACAGCCCTCTAGGACAATAACCCCGAGCAGGTGGCGATCTGCCGGACGCTCCTGGTAGAAGAGAAGATTGGCCCTCAAGACAAACCACCGCCTCTGGTAGGACGAGGTCCTCTCTTTCTGATGTGGTGGTGTTAAGGTTAACATGGCAGAATGAGGAGCAAGTCAACACGGTTTAAATGGACAGTAAGATATAAGGACTGAGAAAAGATAAAGCAGAGAGATACGTTTCAAGATAATTTTATATAAACAAGGGCGGATATACTAGCCCTGTATTTTGATGTTAACAGTTCTGTTGGTGATTTATAAATAGGGGGATGGGTGTGTGAAATATCAGAAGTAGCTTTAAATATCTGAAATATTATTATTAGACTAGGAAACAGCCAAAGACAAATAAATATTGATAGGGTAAATTAGCTCTTGGGGGTGTGAGTCAAGTTTGGCTTTACCTTTTTGTAGAGATAGCCTTCTTTATCAACTGGTGAGGTGCAGGATAGATAATGGGTTAAAATCTTCTTATGGATCTTCATTACAACACTCCAACAAAGGATGTATCCTTCAGGGGATGGAAGACGGTGAATATAAAACAGTATATTATAACACATATAATACTCGACAATGTATTTATTTTTGTCTCTCTCAAAAACATGTGCTTTTTTATTAGCAATAATGAAACGTTGCCTGTAACCCAGTTGCTAATATCCTCTATATAGACAGTCCATTTATGATGATAATGATCAAAGATGTCCACACAATACCCTTCTCTTACCAGTCTATCGGAGTAAAATGTTATTCAAGCTTACCTCTCAGGGTTACTCTCAATGCATCCAATGATAGCTATAGGTTTTAGAATTTCTGCCATAGATCTTCAGTGGTTCCCCTATTTTTCTTACAGTAGCTGTGTGAACTGTAACACATCTAGAATAAGACAATGTTCCAGGTTACAAACACTGGTCCTACCCTGGGTAGAGGACGGGTGTTGAAATATAAATAACTCAACCTACTTCCTGGTAACAAAACACTGACACACAATATTCTTTCTCCTCTCTACGCTTGAGCACACGCATTGAATGGGTCAGACATCCAAAGGAGCCAACACACCTATTACCCAGATAGTTTACTTTGAGGAGGTGCTTTGTCTCACTTCCTGATTGTGTATAAAACGTCTGGTTAATTTCCGTTCAGTGATCCGTTAGAAAAAAAGGTTTCACTATCATTGCAGTGTGTTTTTTAATCTAATATTGTGTTCTAAATTAAATGCTCTCAAGTTCCTCCGATATTTGATTCATGTTTAAGAATGAGTCCTCTCAATAAGGCCAAGTCACAAGGCCCTAGACCTAGAGAATCAATCATTTCAAATGAGTGGTAGGCAGTAACTAGTGTGCATTTTTTATATATTGCAATTGATGAGCATTAACAATAGCAACAGAAAGGAGCCATTACCAAATTTTGCTTGCACTAGAATTGCTGCAGATTCATTAATAACCAGTAACAGAAAGGTTTCTTGATTCAATCCCACAGCCAGTCAAATAAAATACATCTGATGTTTTGTCATTGAGTACGGCAGTTCACTCCGATTGGATCAAAGTCGCTGCTTCAAATGAGAATATGTTTGGGTAATCTGTAAAACACAGAAAAAAATATTAGAATTGAATAAGGCCAAAAAAGTTTATCAGATTAATATGTAGTGTCTTGCATGGGTCTATAACGAATAACTCCTCCAGCCCTTAGGGATAGATACGTTACAAAACACGTACACACATTTTACAAAGTTACGCTTTCTGAAAATACCTCGCCCTGAAAGGTTTGAATTTGTTCATTTTTCTTGACAACGTGAAGCCGCTTGAACACTACCCAGAAAGGCACGCATCACGTTCGACATCACTTCCTGTTTAGTTGATGGATGGCGCTTGCAGACTTTTACCAGCAGGTATCTAGCTAGCGAGATTTGTTTTTCTATATCTGTATTTAGATTTATGTTGTATTTTTTAAGTTCTAATTTTCTATGTTTTGCAATATTCTGTGAAAGTTAGTTAAAGTACACTCTCCAGTTGTCGTCGTAGATTACTGTGTTAGTTAGAGTAACTTGCTAAGGTTAACGCCAGGTTAGCCACACGACTACTAGCAGTAGGTAGTTAGCTGGCTACCTTGCTTGATCTCTTACTTTGCGCAACACAACATGATGTAATTACCCACGGTAGTAAGGTGCAGATTAGTCGTGTAAATAGGACAACTTGGGATAGCGTAGTAGCATAAGTATTGATCACTATGCATGGTTAGCTTTATCGCTAATGTTAGCCAGGGTCATTATTTGCTACGCCGCAAAGACGTATTCATAACGCTAAAAAAAATAATCTAAAAAGCTTTCTAATAGGTAGTTTATATTGGACACTTTAAGATGTAGCCATGCTTTGTTATTTTTCAAACCTACACATTTGTGCAATATAACTGTGTGACATTATGACAACACTTGGAATTTCGGTCTCACCTTCGCTGGTTTCGTATGCGCAATTCGTTTAGCTTTTTTTATTGCATGGCATGTATTTTTTCCAAAAAATATTTATTTGCTAAACGTATATGCAAACTGAATAAAATGGAGAATGACCTACCTAAAACGGTTTGACTAAATTATTCGGAAATGTAAGGTTTTGTTTGGCGCTGTAAACACAGCCAAATAGCGCGTCCAAACTAGCGTTGGAGTTGGAGACTATAACATCCATTCGGCAAATTACAATTCTTTCAATAATATAATAAACATAATTGTTTAAGTTTTGATTTATCGTTTATCAACAGCATGTCGAAAAGGAAAGTAACGTTTGGGGACGGTGATGGTGGAGAGTTGTTGGACATTGACGAGGACGTCCCAAAAAAAAAGGTGCTGTATGATATTTTTAGGCTCAAACGTATTTTGTTAATTTTTTTTTTTTTTTTTTTTACATCTGACAAGCACAGCGCTATACATGGTTTACTCTCTGAAGTTAGGTTATTTCTGTTAAGGAGATGTATTTGTTTTGTGAGTTGTCTTTGCACTGACAAGTTCACTTTT
Organism: Novumbra hubbsi; assembly: GCA_016801125.1. Taxonomy (NCBI): domain Eukaryota; kingdom Metazoa; phylum Chordata; class Actinopteri; order Esociformes; family Umbridae; genus Novumbra; species Novumbra hubbsi. The sequence goes on along the minus strand of JACXGK010002128.1, from coordinate 40,423 downwards.
TTTCTTTCACCTGGGAACTCACCAGTTATGTGAAGAGGTGCTTGGGCCAGGCTCCAGGTTCAAGGGAAAACATTCTCTGGACAGCGACGAAGAGGATGAGGAAGATGAAGAAAAGAGTAGCAAATACAACATGCTTGCCAGTGATGACGTGGAAGGTATGTCTTATTAAAAAAACTATTCGTAATTGGTTGCTGGCCCTTTAGTTATTACTTGTCTTATGGTACGTGTTTTTTTTTAGGTCAGGAAGGGGCAACAATTGACTGTGATGAGGGGGTTCCCATCACACCCTTTAACCTGGATGAGGAAATGCAGGAAGGACACTTTGACTCAGAAGGGAACTACTTTGTCAAAAAGGAAGAGATGATCAGGGACAACTGGCTTGACAACATTGACTGGGTAACTCTCTCTTTCTGTTACTTCAGTAGACATTCACTGCAAAAATATCTCACACCGTAATGTATTATGTGTCTCCCTTTAAAGGTGAAAATACGAGAGCAGCCTGCAAAACGAAAAAAGAAAGGTCTGGCAGCCAAGAGGAGAAGGAGAGTGGGTGACGAAGATGAGGCAGAAGAAGAAAAGCAGAGAGAAGAGAAGCAGGTGGACAGCGATGAAGGGGAAGACATGGAAGAAGAAAAGGAGCCTGCAGAGGACCCTTTGGCCTCCTACAGCCAGCATCAGCTCACAGAAGCTGTGTTGGAGCTGCTGTTACCCGGGGAGAGTGTTGCCGCTGGTCTGCGCCGGCTTGGAGGCCTAGGTGGACGGAAAAAGGGAAAACTAAGGGAAGAGAATGGAAAAGCTGAAGAAACCAATAGAGATACTGAGAAATTAGACAGGCTCACAGCACTGGCAGACAGACTTGTTGGGAGTGGGGTGTTTGAAATATACCAGCAGACATATGAAAAACTGGCCTACGTACTGAAACGGAAGAGCCAATCAGAGCCAGGGGTAGGGACAAAACATGGAGAGGAGGAAGAGGATGAGCTTGACATGTTTGCTGACAAGATTGACGAGAAACATGGTGTCAAAGCTCCAGAAAAAGTTCATGAGGATGAGACAGGTTAGTTGTAGTAAACTGATTTGCTGTCAACTAGTTTCCAACCATTCATACTAATATTACAGTGTTGGCTTTTGAGTTGTGAAAAACATTGTGTTGGTTTTAACAGTGAGCGACGAGGTGATGTGGGAGTATAAATGGGACATAGAGGAGAATTCTGAACTCTATGGTCCTTTCAGCAGTCAGCAGATGCAGGTTTGAATTATCACTTGTTTTGCAACAGACAACATTTACTCAAAACATTTTCAGTATGACAAAACGGTTGAGTTCTGTTTAGTTATTTACACAGTAGTTGTAGTTTAATTAAAATGTTCTTACATTGAAAATCTGCAAGGTTAATTAATTCAGCACTGCAGTTTTTTAATGAAACATGTTTTGAGAAATGTTTATCAACTAAAACGTTTTTTTTTGATGGCACGAATATGCTAGTGATTACAATTTTATATTTCTCTTTCAGGGTTGGGTGGATGAAGGTTATTTCAAAGATGGTGTTTACTGCAGGAGGATTAAACAAGGAAACAGTCAGTTCTACAACTCCAAAAGGCTAGACTTTGATCTTTACATATGATTTTGGTCTCTACACATGAGTTTTGCTCACTCTTGGTCCTTTTTACACACACACACACACACATTTTCTGTTGTCTTATCTTTCATTGTGTGAAGCCTAAATATTGTTTTAAAATAAACTAATGTTACTTTATATTGTCTTGTATTTTTTTGCACACTACTCTGTAACGTCACCTTGGCTTTAGGCGCAGTGAAAAACATGTTAGCTCAAATGTGTTTACATGGAGTTGCTGCATTGACGAGCGGCTTATCTGATTGGTTCTAATGTAACATATCTCGGGTTCACACTGGGATACAGGCCGCCCTTCACTCAACATAATCCCCTGACTAGAATGCTATTGGCTGAGCGACGTTAGTATCTTTTATTGGTTGGAAATTCTGGAGGGATTTCTGCCATGTGAAATCTATGCTTTGATTGGTTTATTCTGCCGGTGGGAGTTGATGAAAGGGTCGAAATGGTTATATTCGGCCGCCGTACGGCTTGTTTATGATTCTGATGTTTACAATGCTAAACGAAATAGTACCTCAACTTGAAGCTTTTCCGTTCAAATAATTAGGACGGTGTGGTAAGTTTCCTATTTGAAGTTGGCTAGCAAGAAATATTACTCTTATGTTCTATGTGTGTGTGCTACTGCGTTACAAACAGCAACGCGTTGACTGCAGCTATGAACGTCTTTAGCCGCTTTGGTAGTGGCTAGTTTTGGAAGCATCTTTAACAACGCTAGGTACGGTTGCGTTAATAATATTGTACTACCCTAAGTGGACGTTATCGAATTAATTTGTTTTACCGAGTTTGTAGATAGCTAACTACTCATAGAACGCAAAGGGTTATTGAATTGAAATGCACAATATAAACTAACATCGTAGTTAGCGGTCTTTCAATGTGTGCTAGCTAACGTTGTAGAAGTGGCAGCCACACGGTTTGCCATCCCCCTGACAACACTAAAATGTTATTTTCAATTAAGTGCATTATAAAGACGAAAAATAGCATTGTCTAAATACGTTACGCATTTGTGTCTTCCAACAATGAGCGCAGTTTTGCGTAGATGTGAAGCTAATCGCAGATTTAGCTAGGGTTTTGATTATTTTTTAAGTCGTTTAGAAAAGGGTCTAGTTGTCACAGCTAGTTGTTAAATCTTCTGTAATACTTTTTCGTCTTACATAAACCTTTGTTTAGCAATTGCAGAACAAACGTGAACAACAAAGCTGTAATTCATGAAGATAATATCATGTTTATTGTCCGTTTCAAAAATGTTGATGTTGTTGTCTTTTCAGGGAAAGGCAGTGGGATCGGTTAAGGATGTTGACCTAGTCCCCTGACTTGTTCTTTTTAGTAGTACTTTCAATGGAGGGAGTTCCCCCAACCCCTTTCAGTATTCCCCTTCACAGCGAACCTCCACCCCACCTTTTCCCTGTTTCCTCCAACACCCTGAGGTATAGTTGCCCTAGCACCATTTGCCCCCCCCCCCTCTCTGATTTTATCTTCTTTCTTTTTTGCAAACACACATGTTTTATAGCCTTTCTATTACTACGGTCCAACAACAATTGCTTAACTTTCACAGTTGTGAAGATGGCAAAAAGCCTATTGACAGAAGAAGTGGGCGCATTCAGAAGACATCAAAGCACCAAAAGCCCAAAGACAGAGTGGCAGCTCAGAGACCGTCCAGAAGAAATCCATCGCCCGCCCAGAGGGACAAAGAGAGCAGCATGGTAGTTGCCGGGTAGTTGCAAATGTTAAGTGTTTATCAGAAGGAACTTGTTTGATAATCTGTTCACTCCTCTCACCCTTAGGTGCAGCAGTCTCAGTCCCTTTCAGTTAATCTAATGAGAACCGATACAAGAGGCAAACCGCTAAGAAAGGTATGCTGTAAAAGTGTATTTGTGTGTAACTTTCTTTATTATCTAGATAATTTGTCCATGTGCCTTAATATTGCACTGGTTACTACAGTGTCCTTAACAAAGCCATGGACGGGCAACCAGAGACCCCCGTGTTGTTGATCATTTTGTTCTCAGGCAAAGAACAAGCAACGGGAACTTGGTCTTGGTCTTAAAATACTTTTTGGAGATGTAGAGTAAATATCTAACAATTAGGCCATTCATATTGTATGCCACAAAAACAGCTTTGAGCCTTTACAGATGTAAAATTCTTATTGCAGCCCTGCTTGTGATGTTTCCATGTAATATAATTTGATACACCTCAAATAGTGGCAAAATGCATCGGCCGCTTCATAGGGAACACTTGAGAGCGTGTTGGCGGCTAAAATGTATCATGTAATATATCTGCAAAAACAGATTAATTTAAAGAATTTTGAACTAGCATGCCCTTGGTAGTAACATTGTGGCTATATGGTCTTTTTATTTTGGCCTTAATATGCTAGCTTTTAATTTTCTTGTCTTTGGCAACTTTTTTCTTCAACTAAATGTATTTTTTTTTTCAGGCAGTAGCTAATTTTGTATTGCAAATTGCATTGTTAATGTTTAAAGATTGAATAAGAGGCAATTGAGTGATTATGCTGGTATGGTGTTAATGAGAAATATTTATATTCCAGAGCGACTTGGATTTTAATGCATCAAGATGTCAAATATCCAAGTGAGTATTACCGATAACTTGTTGACAGCTAGACAGTTTGTGTACATATTGATTTGTTTAAATATTAAGATAACATTTTTAAACCTATTTGGAGAAAAGGACTTGGTCTGTTAGAGATGTGGTCTCAGAAGCGGTTGGTTGATTTTCTTTGTGTTGAGAAAGCTGGACAAGTAGATGAAGGAAAACTTAAAATTTCAGTTTTCTGGCAGGCTTGTCTAACTACGTTCAACTTCTTTATTGTTTCAAGTTCAACTTCCCAAGTTTAAGGTACAGGCTCTTAGTCTGGGAATTATTTGGTAGGATAAATTCATATGTATGAAACCAATCTGTTTGTCCTTCGTTTAAATTTAACACATCTAGTTGTACTTGGTTTAACTTAAACTGTATTGTTTACACTTGTTTTTTCTGTTCACATTTTCTTTTTCCATTTTAGGCACAAGGAAATAAAAGACACAAAAATCTGCGTTACTCCGTCCTCTTCTACACAAACTTTAAGTGTGAAAACTACTGGAAAGAGTGGAGATGATTGTGGTTTTAACCAATCAGACATGGAAGCCGATTATGATTGTGTAAAGTCCCCCAATAGACCGCCCTCTATGGCGCAATGGGTGATTGGCCCATTGTTTCAGTCGTTTAAATCCAAGATGGCCAGTTTCACTGAGATTGTCATGAGTCCAGTCCGACTTTTCAAACCTAATGGCTCCCCACCTGAACCAGATTTGGGAATGTCTGCCTCTCCTAGTTCTCCACAACAAGGACCTGGATGTGGGATCACTTCTGAAAACATAGGGGAACCCTTTGATGCTGGAAAAGTAGAACATGCCTCTGCCTTTCGTAAATGCTTGAACTTCAGCATGGATTTTGAAACCTTCAGCACTTCTACCAATAATATAATTCAAACCGAAGATGAGCAAAGTGACACGCTTGGGTCAAACGGCTCAGGAAAGGAGATTAATAATGATTCTTTACCTTGTAAGCAGAGTAGCCATCTCATGAGTAGTATCAAGGATGGTACTAACTCAACTGAGTCCACGTTAAACTCCAAGCTTGTTCCTGAAGTTCAAGTTGGGGAACAGAAAGATTGTACACTTGCTCAGCGAAGACCAATGCGCCGAAAACTTCCCCATGCTACAACTAGAGCTTCTGAAGCAGAGAACCTCTCTAGTTTACCAGCTGAAATTGTTGTCTTTAAGCCCTTGGCCAAACCGCTTACAGCAAAATGTTATGAAGAGGAAAACGTTTGTGACTCAAAAGACCGTGAAAGTAGGCCTACCTTTCCGGGGACTCTCTGTCAGGCAGATAATAACAGTTCAACAGTTTTGGGGTCTTCTCAAGACCAAAATACAATAACTGGCCATCAGTTGGGTACCTCTCTCCGAAAAAGCCCAAGAAAACCAATAAATTGTAGTGCAAATGAAATTAAACTGAATAACTATGCCTTAGCCAGTCAGGCTCTTCAAAATCAGCGGGCTGAATGTGAAGCAAAGCAAACCCCTTTGGCAGGCCGGGCAAGTAAAGGGAAGAGGAGGTGCGTAGCAGCTCATCTTACAACAATCAAGAGAGACCGGAAAAGAGTGAAATTGGTGAAAGCGGAGAGCTTGGAGGAGGTTACAAGAACAGAAGACATCGTAGATGTTGACCTACGAAGTTTCACCTTATCAGTAGAACACACAAGGGATGTAGAACCTGTCTTGCCCAGAGTACGAACAAAACCGTCTTTTAAAAGGAGAGGTCTTCCTCTGGTTTGTTCTTCCGTGGACATTGAAACAACTCAAAAACTCTCTGAAACGCATGTGCTTTTGATGCATGTGAAGGAAAAGAGGGGAAGACGAAGAGGGAGTGTTAAAAATATGTCTCAAGCACTTGAGGCCACATCAACTAATGGCAGTGTACTAGAGCATAGTAATCAGCCTTTGTGTGATAATAGCACCGGACCCTGCAATATTATGGATATCACTAGTGCCTTGAGGTATGATGGAAATGACTTCAGTTCAGCATGTAATCTGGAGATGGAAACCACCATGACAACAACTCTGAATCAAGAATTTCCCATTTCTGGGCAGCACTTGGATGTCAAAGGGACGAACCCTCAACCTGCGTCCAAAGGTCGGCAAAAATGCAAGAAGAGGATTGTTTCCCCAGTGGTTGAAATTAAATCCTCTCATCACAACCCAAAGTGTCCTAAGTTAAATGAGATGACATCAGAAGAGAGTTTTCCACAGACATCTCAGAAACAAAAGACACCCAGGAGGTCTGTTAATTGGCGCTTGTCCCAAGACCATGGAACGTCAGTATGCCTAACTGAGGGTGTCCTTACCTTGAACTCAATGCACCCCAGCACAAATGACAATGTCAGTGTGGATTCAGACATGACTCAACAGACATTAAATTCCAATGCAGTTGTGGATGTCCATAAAGAGGCAAGTTGGGAAGCAGAAATGACTGGCTCTTGCAAGAGCCCAAATAAAAATTTTAATGGATCTAGTAAAACTTCTGTCACTGAATTAGTGGTGGCTAAGCGGTTGGTAAAACCTCTTGTGGACAATAAGGGAGCCAGACTAGGCTTGTGCATGGAGGACAATAACGAGATCACTGACTCCCTGCCACTTAATCAAATAAAAGTTGAAGATGGATCTTGGCCTTGTAAAAGTTGTCCCAAATCTTTTATTAAAGTGAACAAAAATGTAGTGAAAAAGTATTTGGCAATGCAAGGTACTGGTGTAAGGGACTCCGTAGAAGAGGTACTTTCCTCTGCCTCTCAACCTGCTAACCTTAACCAGAATCAAACTGACGATAGTGTGATGGAAGTGGAGAAAGACTGGAATAAGTGTTCTGAGACCAAGCTACGGAGGAGGGGACAAAGAAGGAAAGCAGAGACTCTGAGTAAAAAGCACAGGCCTGTAGTTAAGGGGCAGCCGAAAGAAGAGAGGATTGCAGTAGTCGGTGAGTGGGTTACTAAGAAACTGTTGCGCAGCAACTCCTGGCCAGAAATCCCAGCTCTTGTGCATCATGATAGCCACTCCAACTCCTTGCTGCAGGGCAGGATCATCTCCGTACCTCGACTGCACCCAGCCCTCCTTCCTCCGGTCCCTCTTCCTCCTGCGTTGCCCCGGCGCGCCCGTCGTCATACTGTGTCAAATGGGGAAATAGAGCGCGCGATTGCCCCGTTATGCCTGCGCAAGGAGGTTTTCCCATCTAGACGCTCAGATTTCTTCGGCAGCCCATCACCAAGTGCGCCGCACTCCCCTTCCACTTCCATCTCTGCCCGGGCGTCCTGCTTCCTGTCAAGCCCCCTGGCTTTTCTCTCTGGGAAATCGCTAAGGAGATGCCTGGCTGCCAATAGCACTGCCTGCAGTCATGCCTCCTCTACCCCCTTTAGCGCTTTTCCTTTCACCTCATCCTGCTCGTCTTTGCGGCACCTCGCCAGTTCTGATCCCAGTGAGAGCCCAGACATATCCTCCGCTTCAGTCTCATCCCTTTGCAGGTAAAACAACACTTTGTCAACGGAATTTGTCACACAGAATTTTGTCAATGACTCATTTACTTCTCTACTATACTAGTTGAAAATGATACAAATTGTACCCCGTTCCCAGTGCCTTGTCCCAGATTCCCGTAGAGAGTGAGACCAGCACACAGCGTGAAGAGCATGGGGAGAATGTTGAGCACAATAAATGCTTCAGGCATGAGTTAGAAGCTATTGGAATGAGAGAGGAAAAAGCCTTGTCAGATTCTGAAATTAAGGTACATTCGCTACATTATGATTATGTCAAAAATGTAGTTTGCACATCGCATGTATTAAAGTTGAGTATATATGCGGGTCTGCCTTACACCTGGACTCATTTTTGAAAATTGAATTTCTGCTTCCATTATTGTTGTGGAAGAACAACTCTGAGTAAACAGGATCTCACCCAAACATGAGTCAAGGTCAAACTCTTTTTTTAATAATAATGAATTGGATTTATATAGCCCCCTTCTTTCAACTGAGGTCCTCAAAGCACTGAAATAAGGGAATTTGCTTCATCAACCCGCAATATGTTAGAACGCTTACCCCGTGTCTGCAATGTTTATAACACAGACTGGTGTTTGTGCCTGTTTTCTAATTATGTTTGCATAACTTCATTGTCTGAAGCAGTTGGAAAGCTGCAAGCTTGAGGAACAGAGGAAAGTGTCGTCCATACGAATTCGCAAAGCCTTACCAAAACCCCTCCACAACCTCACACCAATGGGCCTGCCCAAGCCTATCAGGTATGGGTATTGGCCAGTTTCTTTGTATTTTGATTTAGCTCTTTATAGTGTTAGTTTAAACGCATGTATAACAGAAATTTGCTAGCAGTACTTGTAAATGTGATGGCCGGTAGATTGCAATGCACACAATTTGTATTGATCCTATTTGTGTTATATCAGGGTGAAGAAGAAAGAGTTCAGTTTGGAGGAAATCTACACTAATAAAAACTTCACCAAGCCCCCTGAAAGGTTAGACTGTCTACTCATGCACCACATTGTTTATCCTGCTATACATTAATTAATGCGGGAGTGTGAGTTTTACATGTAATTGTTATATCTGTTTGTTACTTTCCCTTTCATTTATCGTATCCTTGTTTCTTTTATCAGGCGTCTGGAAACCATATTTGAGGTGCCACTCAGTCGACGTAATGGGTCTCAGGCCCTCCTTGGTCAGAAGCGCATTAAGCGTTTTTTAGAGTTCCCTGAAGTGGGTGTGGTCAGAAAGTCAAGAAAGCCCCTTGTTGGTGCTGGGGCAGGGTGCAGCTCATCCAAAAAAGCTGGGGTTGGCTCTTTTGGAAGGCCTAAGCGAGGGGTTTGCCCCTCTTCGAAAGATGACTCCACTGTTAATCTCCTGGAGCTAGATTCACTTCTTTGTGCCAAGCTTGATCAACTGGATTCCTGGTTAGTTTTAGACGAGGAAATATATTGACAAATTTCAGTTGGTGGTAGGGGGGTCATCTACTTTGAGTATTCAAGAAGAACGCAAAGGAACTATGTTGTTTTAAGCACTTCTGAAAGCGTATTTACCTTTAAAATAACCATACTCCTATATCGCCTTCCACCCAACATCAAGCTCATTTTCAGCTTTTGTAGGTTTTTGCAACATCTTATTTTTAAGAAGTATAATTTACCGTCCATTAAGTCATCATTTGTTTTGTATTGTTATTTGTATTTGTGGATAATGACATGGAATATGTAATGGATATGGATGTAATGCATTTTTTCATTGATTTGTCAGTGAGTCGTTTTGTATTTAAAACTGCTACCTTCTGTGGTCAATTACAAAGAGCATTCTTAATATGGTAGTGCCTTAGATTTTGTATCATAATTGAAACCTTTCTGCTTATTATCTGGATCCCAAAGGATGACCAAGTGCAGCTCAAATCCTTGTGAATGTTTTCTATTAACATGAATGTATTTTACAGGTGGTTGTAGACGCATGCTTCTCAATTAGATATTCTGTTTTTCCTGATTTAAATTGAAATGTAAAGCAATATGGTCTTCTGATGTTAAATCTGAGCTGTAAGTGCAAACCTTTAATGGGCAACTAGCTTCATTTTTAATGTAGTTTTCAAATGGCAGCTACTTGCATTAATTATTAAGCACCAGAGCTGCATTCAGTTTGTTTTCTTGAAAGCCGAGATCTCATTCAACACAGTCAGTTCTGGAGCATAGCAGAAGTTCAAGCAAACTTAACCCCTACACTTTTGCCTAAATTGCAGCTGTGAAAGTGTTTTGCCTTTACATAATTGAAGTAGTGAGTGCTTACATTTTCATACTTGTCAGTCCTTTGAATTGCCACCTGATAATATTCCAGCAAAGTTTGGTTATGTATGTGTTTATATCCATCACATTAGGGTCATCACTTTAGCAAATTAAATCGACATTGTCCATTTATAATGTTTTTTTTATTCATGAAAAGTAGGGTTACCTGTGCCAAATTGGATGTTGAAAATGCATGACACTCCAATAGGAAACACTGATCAATGCAGGTTGGTGCCATTTTTGTATTATTTGGTGTTTTGCAGAATTGGTGTATTGTATTGGAAATGCATTGACATTAAAATATCGCTAGTATATACAAATTACGTTTTACTTTCATATTTTTTTAATATTTGTATGTATTGTGTTGAAGTCATGTACTTGTATCTGTATGAATTTCTTGTTACAGCTGGAGAGTAAAAGTAGTCACTTAAATAATGTAAATTGGATGGGGGAAATCTGAGCAAATGTATATTACATTTATTACAAAATTCTTAGGAAAAACATGCAATGTATAAACACAATAAAGTAACAGCATTTAACATAGAAATAGCAATGTAAATAGTAGTACAGTTTTCTTTTTTTTCCTTTTTTTTTTGTATAAGTTTGGTAACTTAGGTTTAACAGCTTTTATTTTAAAGAATGTGTGTCTTTGACATTACAATTTCATTCTTTGTATAGAAATTCCAGAGCAGCTGAAATTGTTATTGGACTTATATTTTGCTTTATTCAGTATTAAAAGCATGTCCATTTTGTCCATTAAAATCTGTAACAAAGTAACTTTTTTTTGTCCCCAATAGGTCCATTTTGACCCATTTTTTTTAAATTTCCTTTTTAGTTTGACTAGGGAATGTGAAATGTGAGAATGTTTAGTGTGAGACAAATGGGACACGACTTTGTAGATACCAGCAAGTCCCAAGTTATCAGATTTATATTCAGCCAGACTGAAGGTTCTTTCTTGTTGTTGATTTCCTCAGTGCCATGACAGTTTTAAGTATGAAAGTGTTGTCCAGCAATCGAAGCAGCTGCCTTTGTTGGACATTTACTGCTGCAGCATGAGTTCAAATCCAGCCATGTGCTTGGTCGGCAAAACTTCTTCACTTTTGGATAAAGCAAATGTAACAAAGTTGGGCAGTTGTCCTGTATTCATCTTTGTAAAAAATGTTGGCGGTTCCAGGAAATTGGTCAATCTTTAAGTGTCAGTAGGTAGGACACAAGTACCATAAGTATTGGGGTGAATATCAAAATGGTCACCCATAACACAATTGAAATTACCCCAAATGTTTTTGCCTTTTGGGAATACTGCAGAGCCTTTTCTGGATCATTTCCCCTTGTCTTTTGAGCCTACAAAAGTAAGAAAAGACAAGATGTGGAAAATGAAAAAAGAAGTGAAAATATTCACATAGAAAACAATACCTGAAATTAATATTCAAACATTTAGTTATTAGGGTTACAAAAATCTTCAATTTACCTTGACTGAGTTTATCAAAGACAAAATGCCAATACAGGACAATCCACAGATAATGCTGCAAATGGCTAGTTTTCTGAAGTCCTTCCTTGATGCAGCAGCGTTGGCCCCACTACCGCAGGTGACAGCTTGTGTGCCAGGGGTGACATTTAGGGGCTGGTTCTCTTCGCCAGTTCCTGAGACCACAGACATTGGAATGGTATGGCCTTGTACCGATTGAGCCGACATCTCGGAGTAGATTCACCAGGGTTCAGACTGAGTACACAATGCTATGTCTATACAAATGAAGACAATAGTTTAAGTTTGATTAGCATTGAGTTATTTGAAGTTGTAAAGTTGTCTTACTGATTGTGGACTACATTCTTGTTCAACTTTTGAAGTAATATTCCACGGTAAAGCCAAATGTTTTGTTGAGATACTAATTCTGCCAGGTACTTCCCACCAACAGATAATATGGAATAAGTAATGATATATGCACTGAGTCACTATCAAACAAAGTCTTGAAGAACTGGATTGATGAGACTGGTGACTAGTGCACTATTGAGTCTGCCAAAGTATTAAATGTTGCAATGGAGATGAAAAAAAATAAATAAAATCACACTTACCATAGCCCCCCTATTTCCCTAAACTGTAGTTTTGGTAATTATATCACCAACCACTAAATGTTACTGCGGTACCATTCACATGAGACAAGCATACACTCTTCCTGTTCCACTTGACCGCATAATGTAACTTACTACTTATTTTGCCTAAGAAGTAAAAGTTGGACATGAATAAAATACTAACAGTAATTGCAGTCTAAGGTACTTTATTGGGTCTTTTTTTCTTGAGCTCTCCTCTGACTGATCATAAAGGAGAGGTTTTTTAAGGAAGTTTCTTGAAATGGGTAACTCCAGACATTTAAAGTGCTGATAAATCAAAAGAGGAGCTTACTCTTTTCACATGTTATATATCACACAAACAAGACAAATAACAGTATAATGAAACATTAGTTTTTGACACACCTTAAAAATGCCCCAGATACATACTGCTCAGAGCTTGGAATTCACTGGAAGTGTGCCTCTGGAGGTATCCGTCTTTCTTTCAATTTAAACTGAAATCCGCACCTATGATTGCAGACAGATATGGAGATAACAGTTGATGATATTTAATTGTCCTCTTTTCTTCAAGTTTTAGATCACAGCTGTTAGTTGTTTATTCCTTTCTTTTAGGTTCACGAAGACTTGAGTTTTAGTATCCGATTGGATTTTAGAGTTTTAGCTGTACATTTTCTTGAGCGGTCTCCGAGTTGGTTGTAATCAGATCACATTGAAAGTCCCTGAAAAAAGAAAGAAGTACGAGATTGAAGAACGCAGTGAAACTGCTAAACCCCACACCCACCACTGTTTTTTGTTAACCACTCCTACCCTCAGGTCCTGTCTTAACTATTATCTATAATTATTGATCTCTACTTTCTCACCTACCCATCCACCACGCTAGTGAATACTGTGCTTCTTAGACATTTTTTGCTTTGTCTGGGCAGCATTCCTGAGTAACCTGCTCAGGTGAGAACGACATGTCTCGCCTTATAAGGCAAAACAAACAACGTGAATTCATGCAAGTATGTTCATGATCCTCTACGTTAATAACTTTCTGATTTAATATGTGTGCACACCTTTTATTACAAACCCACTTTTCCCCCATTTGGAGACATTTAAGAGCTCTACTTTGCCAGGGAGTATATATATATAGCTATATATATATATATATATATATATATAAATAAAGAATCTATAAGGCACGAGGGTTTTGGTATTTAGCTCATATCAAATAAGCTAATACCGAACCACCCGAGATAACAGCTATTCTTACGTATCGCCTTAACACATTGGTTTGGTATACGGTTTCTTTTACCGCTGCTATCAGCCAATTAGCATTTGGGAAACAAAGCAGTCAGTTTGTAAAAACGTGTATATAGTTTCGGAATGGTCAGATAGATATAGGCCACGTAGTAAGCATGGAGTTGTACAATTAGAAATCACATCAGCTCATTCAGGTGGGGATTCAGGGCGTTTTGTTTTTGTTTGGTTCAGGTTACTTCTGTTACATAACATTTAGCATATTTTTCAACAAACTGTATACACCCTAGTTCATGGATCCTCTTGGATACGTCTAGTAACGTCACGGAGGTTGACGTTTTTTTAGCCAATCGAAAAGTTGCACAGCTGACGTGGAATCGAAAACCCGGAAATAACCGTTCTGTAAAAAATGCTACTGTATCAATTTATTACTGAATTCCTAAACGTTTGTTGAACAGAGCAAGGGTTGTTCAATTAAATGGAGAACGACAAAACGCAAGTGGTGGCAACGGAGAGGTATGGGTCCCTTGAGTCTTGGAAATATCAGTTGAAATATGGATTGATAAAGAGAGAGCGAGAGGGGGTCCACGGTGGGACCACTGGACATTCCATTGTTGGCGTGTTCAAAGTAAGACAGTATTGGCATAACGACGCGTTTCCACAAAGACTCACTGAATAGCAATTTATTTCAACTCTATCTTCTATTGAATCTATTACAGAGTGTCTTCTTGCCCCAAGGGTATCCAGAGAGTGTCAGTGGTGATTATCTGCAGTATCAGTTTTGGGATACTCTGCAGGTAGGTAGCATGTCTCCCATTGTTTTACAACGTTTAATCTGTTATGTGCATTGCAAACCTGTATGGGGATACATTAGGGCATTTTGTATATTATAGTATTGGACTAGTAAAGTAAAAACTCCTATTTTGGCTGAACAACCAAGGTATATGAACATTTTATAGAAACATTTAATAAGGTAAAAGTACAAACTGACAAGAAACTTCTGAATTAATTCTGCTGCTGCCATTATTCATTACATCTTCAACAAAGGTGAGGGATCTCTTTCCAGAGGCAGCCATGCATGCCTGTGCCATGACACTGCCTCCATATAGCTCTACAGATGAGGCTGTATGATTTGGATCATCTGCAGTTCCTTTTCCCTTCACACTTTTTCCCATTACTTTAAGAAAAAAAGTTTCACCTTTGCCTCATCGGTCCATATAAAAATATTTTCCAAAACTGTGCTGACTGATCGCTGTGTTTTCTTAGCATAATCTGGTCTTCCTGTTTTTGGTGCTGATCAGTAGTTTGCGTTGTGATGTTTAGGCTTTGTAAATCTGTGGCCTTAATTATGCCTACTGACACCAAACACACATATGCAAGCCGATGCCTTGACAGTAATGGAAAAAACGAAGGATAGAACTGTGACTTTTATGTTTTCATATTTTCATATGCCTTGAGTGTACAGCAAAACAAGCTTTTTGCATAATTTTTATTTTATTTGTGTAGCTATTTAACATCGTTTTTGAAAACGTGGTCACAAAACTAATTTAGATTTCATTTTCATTCTGTTATGACATGCACTTTTCTTTATCTAAATGTGTTTTTCTAAAGAAATAATGTAGACATTTGTAAAAAAGTTGGATTGTATAGCCCTTTCAACTCGGCAATGTTACCGGTTTGGTGCTCACATTTCATAGGGACATTTGCACTTGCAGCCTAATTGTGTTGTAGAGATACTGTGTATATGTACCTTTTAAAACATATTATTTTGTTCTCTTTCTCCCTTTTACTCACACACATACAAATGCACACACACACACACACAGGCCTTCTGCAGTTCTCTTTCAGGTACTCTTGCCACCCAGGCCTCTTTAAGGGGTGTTGGTGTTGGGAACCAAGAGGCAACTGTTGCGGCAGCGACTATTACCTGGTTATTACGTGGTTAGTGTCAATAACTGATGAGACCAATGTTGTCTTTCCTATTAACCGTATACTGTTGGATTCTATTATGTGTTTCTGTTCTTCTATATTGATATATACATATTATACCATAGTTCAAGGACAACATATCAAATGTTGAAACAGAGAAATGTTATTGTTTCTTTGAAAATATATGTCCCATTTGAATTTGATGCCACACGTTTCAAAAAAGCTGGAACAGGTGCAAAAAAAACACTGGAAAAGTTAAGGTTTAATGCTAAAAAAACGAATATTGGGGGAACGCGGCAACTTTTCCAGTCTTTTGTTGCTCTGGTCGCACATTTTTGAAACATGTTGCTGGCATCAAATTCAAAGTGGGCATATATTTTTTAATAACATTTCTTAGTTTCAATATATATATATTTTATATATATTTTAATATATGTTAATATAATGTTT
The DNA here is from genome assembly GCA_016801125.1 of Novumbra hubbsi. Lineage (NCBI taxonomy): Eukaryota > Metazoa > Chordata > Actinopteri > Esociformes > Umbridae > Novumbra > Novumbra hubbsi. The sequence goes on along the minus strand of JACXGK010002128.1, from coordinate 24,761 downwards.
AAATGATCTTCCCATCATGTTATTCTGTATTTCTTTACATTCTTCTTTCTTTTAAGATGGCACAGGCATGCTGGGGAGAATCCTATTTGCCTGGCTTAAGGGGTTAGTGTGGATTTAATTTGTATTCTACTCTGTTTGGTTTTTACTGTTGTTTTTCACATTTAGTTTTTCTGTGTTTTAGGCATAAACTGGATTCTGAGGCAAAAACATGGAGGTAGGGATAGTAAACATTAAGAAAGTGTTTTTTTGTGATATGGAATTATGAATTTGAAAGCTTGTGATGTTTTCCTTAGGCTTGTGGCAGATGTTCTCAATGACATAGCCATGTTCATGGAAATACTGGCTCCTAACTTCCCAGCATGCTTCACTGTAATTGTGTGCTCTGCAGGAATATTAAAGGTAAATCAGATAGCAACCAGCTATTTTGAATATGTTCCTCCAATAATCCAGATATGGGATGGTCTACAGACATTTAATGTTGAATGCATTGATCATTATTCACCCTGGATTACAGCATTTGCTAAATTCATATAATGTAAGATAAATTTACACATTTTGGTATCTCTCATTTGTTCTCTTTCTCTGTGGTTCTTAGGCTATAGTGGGCGTTGCAGGTGGGGCCACCAGAGCTGCTTTGACTGTTCACCAAGCTCGCAGAGACAACATGGCTGACATCTCTGCCAAAGACGGCAGCCAGGTGTGTAATGAAGATTTTTCCAGCTGATGATACAGTAAGATACTGAATGTAAGACATGCACGTGGCTGTCAAAATAAGAGTTTGGCTAAGTGGAGAATGGCAAGAGACTGCATTTTCTCTGCTGTGTTCATATCACTTTGAAAGCAATAGCAAGAGCTTTCAGAACAGTACTCAAAGGTCGCTTAAAAATCATTCTTGCAGTATTGTCTGGCTGTTGCCTTAGAATGGTTTCTTAGCTGCCACATATATTGAAACGGCAATGCTTATGAGACTTCTCATTGCCGAATCATGTACTTTGTTGCCAGATGCTTAGCAAGCTCTTCACTTGAATTCCCCTGGTCCTTCAAGGAAGTGACTGTTTAGCCCTGTTCATTGGAAGCTAAAAGCTTTTTGTGTGTTCCTTGCAGGAGACGTTGGTGAATCTGGCTGGACTGCTGGTCAGTCTGATCCTTATTCCTCTGGTCACTGACAATTCACTGTGAGTCTCCTTTGTGGCAACTGGATAAAATACAGTGCCATAAAAAAATATTTTCCAATTTATATTTGTCTCCTATGGGTACCCAGATAAACAAAAAAAGGCAAATGCTTTTCCACAACACACTAGGACATCAAACAGCAGCTACAACACAGTAGGACATCAAACAGCAGCTACAACACAGTAGGACATCAAACAGCAGCTACAACAATCAAACAGCAGCTACAACACAGTAGGACATCAAACAGCAGCTACAACACAGTAGGACATCAAACAGCAGCTACAACACAGCTGTTATTTGGTTGAGGCTGATCTTTTCCATCTCTTCTCATTTCTTCTCCTCAGGCTGACGTTTGTCCTCTTCTTCCTTTTCACCATACTTCACCTTTTTGCAAATTTCAAAGCAGTGCGTTCTGTTGTCATGGACACCCTTAACGAGGCTCGGCTTGCCATTGTGTTTCACCAATACCTGAGAGATGGACGGGTTCTTAATCCAGTGGAGGCCAATCAGAAAGAGTCTGTATTCTTGGGTACGTTCATTACAGGGCTATCAACTCTTGATCACTTTTCATGTTTAATAAAACAACAAGAGAAGTGTTGTTGTTTTTACAAGTTTTTGTTGCTTTCTTCAGAGTTCAGGAGGACAGTACCAATTAAACTGGGGGTGAGGCTAATGGAACTAGTTAATAAGTAAGTTTGTGTTTGCTTCTGGTGTATTGAAAGTCAGGTATGCTCAGTTTTACATGCTTAATGAAATAACTAATTTATTTTATAGCTCAGAGGAACTTCATATGGCGATTTTAAACAACCATGAGTCCTACCTTATTGGACTCAAACATGGTGGGTGTGTGTACCATGTTTCAGTAATCCTCCCAGCACTCAACCAATCATTTGTCACGTGTTTTTTTTTCTTCAGGTTGTACATCATATTGTGTCATTTTAATAGATGGTGTGTGCTGTTTCTCTCCGTTAGGTTCTGTGTGTGTTTGTTTGGGACCAGACGCATCTGTGTGTGATGAGATCAGGGCTGTGTGCCAGGCAGTCTGCCTCCGCACTGTCTTACACCCTGTCTCACCACTAGAGGGTGCTCTCAAGCAACTATCAATGTCACACAGGAACAGTGAGCATTTCCGCACAGTCATTGAAACGTAAACCGTACAAAATAAATGTCTTTATCCCTATTTATTTTCCCTCCAGGTCACTGGGAACTGGTGCATGAGAGTCACAAGCTTATGGACCAAATTTTCCATTCATTCCTAAAAGGTAGGCTCAGTGTAATAGGTTATGTTCGGTCCATAACTAATCCTACTCTGGAGAATGGAATTTCACACTGATCCACTGTAATTGTATGTGCTTCATCTGCTATAGGTGTGGAGACAGCTGGATGGCAAACTAGTCGAAACCTACTGGACTGGGATGAATGGAGGGTGGACTGGAAGAAGAAAAGGAGTTAAAGGAGAATGGCTGGATCTCTGGGGAGTACTAACTAACTGAGGCTGATCTCTCTGTCAGACATTCACTGTCAGACGGTCAAAGGTTAATGCCATAACATTACTTACTGAATGGAGGCCTGTATACCTTTTAACCATGACCAGATATTTGGAGGAAATGCTTCAGATTTATACCTCCAGTGATGCATCTTGGGCCTTATTGATTAATAAACATGAAGCACGAATATTTGCAAAAATCATGTATGAAAACTGTGTGATTTCATAGTATGGAATTTTGCTTGATAGTGTGCATACATTTTGTAAATAAATATACCCTTTTAGCTAGCCCACTGCTATTTTTTTATAGCAATGTATGGAGGTTTTAAATGTCGCGTATGGAAATTGGTTTGACAATTTGGAATTCGTAAAATTCTACATTCAACATTGATGACTCAGTTAATATATTGGGTTCTACAAGATTAGTTATGTTAAATTCTTTGATTTTAATCGAACACCATTGCAAAATTCTGCGTGTTTTACAGAATGTTTTTTTGTTTTTAAATCAACATTTTTCAATGTATTCTGTTTAGAGGAAATTAGATCTGGTTATTAAATGTTTCTTTTTATAAGTATTATAAAAAATTTTATTGTGAAATTAATATGAAACAGAATATGTGTGTGTGTGTGTGTGTGTTAATTCACTATAAACTATAGTTCAGAATCATTTTGGATACATAGTGCCAACATTGGCGGATGGAGACTGAGTCAACTTTAATTTCTTTATTTGAATATAATTGTACATGCGTTGTTACTCTTAAAATACATTATGGATATGTTTTGGAGACTGAAGAAATCCTTGGGGAGATGCCCAGAACCCCTAAAAGAGGCGAAGCCCCCCTATCCATTAATCTCTATTAACGTCCCTGGATTTCTTAAAAAACCTTGTAATATATATTTCAGGCAATTTATATATATAAAGAAGTTCTTCGTCCAAGAATTCACACGACCTTTTTAAGGGGTTACATTCAGAGACATTGCGTTTGGTAAAAACGGTTTCGCGGCAATAGCAAACATTCAAGCGAACTGAACACCCCCTAACTCGTGTCATAGGTCATGTTTCCGTTGTCAACATCCGAGAAAACTGTAGATAGTTCCGCGTATTCCATGTTTTATCGTTTATTACAGCCACAGAAATGCCGACACTGTGTTCAGCATACAACTGTAAAAATAGATGCCCAAAGGCTGGTGTAGGATTTTTTAGGTAACGTTAAAGTGGTTATGTTTTATCGTTGAAATCCACGTTTTCACTTCAGATGTGTAACATTGCACCAAGTTAAAGAACGCTAAAGTTCGATCTTGTTAACTAGCAAGCTAGCACAGTGCAGTTGTGGCTGGATTCAAACGCTTATATGATACATTGGGAAAAAGAACAACCTGGCTAACTAAAAATGTTTCTGTTTGACCAGTTATCTACGTTCACCAGTTATTTCACACATTTACAGTACTGTAACTTAAAGTCACTGCGTTAGCTAGCAAGTTAAGTACAGTGTATAAGGGATTTGAGAAACCCAACATAAAAATATATAGCTACTAACTCTTTAATTTGCGTGTGTATTATTGTTTTTGTTATAGCTTCCCTAAAAATGATCCCGAAAGACGAAAACGATGGATTGTAAATATGAAATGGAAAGACTGGAATCCGCAACATCACCACCGTGTGTGCTCCGATCACTTTGAAGAAAAGTACATTCGTCGGATGAACAAACGTTTACACCTCGTGCCAGATGCAGTCCCGACCATATTTGACTTCCCAGATAACATACAGAAGAAGAAGGTATGCTTTTTGCAACCAACAACGTATCTGACTAGTTGTATCCCACACAATGATGTATGTGATTACATTTTGGACATTTAGTAAACGTGTGATTTAATACAATGTATTCTACAGGCGTCCATCCACCCACAGAGTAAAAGAGCTGGGGTAAGTCATTGCAAAATTAGCCTAATTAACTTAACCCAACGTTTTGCTCAGTGACTTGAGCAGTGACTTTCATACTGAAGTGTTTATCAAAAACTGGATTACAGCGTCTAAGGAATAGCCCCCATTTACAGTGTCCTGTTTACATTTTGGCCACTCAAGTACCCCCTTGAAATATATTTATAAGATATGGTTTATCTATATTGCTGCTCTACCCCATTGTAAGACTTGTTCTCAACTCTGTTATGGGAGAGTCTAATCAATATCTTTAGTTGTACTTGGCATCAAACATAGCATGTGACACTGCATGTGATACCTATGCTATGTTTTTTTCTGGTTAACTGTTGCACAGCCTACATTTACATATTTTGCATAGTTCTGTATTCCATGCATTAATGATGGTCATTGTATTTGGTTTTGGCAAGCAGAGGTTTTTGAATGATGAATTGCCAGGAAAGTATACTACTGCCTCCAATGTGACAGGGCCTAAATCTGCCATGACACCGAGCCACAACGTCACATCAGAGGACAGCACACTGTCTACACACTCCAATAAGTACATACCCTTGTGGATTTTAATTAACCTAATCTTGTTTCTCATGTTCCTGCATATTTTGGAATACTAGTCACTGTAGGACTGTCTGGTTTCTACATGTTCTAGTTTTTAATATTTAACTTTTTAAAACATTATTCATGCCTCAGAGTTCCAGAAAAGGTGACCTCTTCAAGTTGGTATATCCACGTAGATGAAGAAATTCAAATGGCTGAATCCCTCCCAGGATTCTTCCACAGTGACTACTGTCTACCACACGTGAGTGTTTCTATGTGGTTTGATTTAGCATTGGCTTTGCTGGATATGCAGGGTTATGGGCAGGGCTTTGTTCTCAGAATAAATGTTTTCTGATGTTTCCCACACTGTTCTTTTGCAGAGTATTCGCTGGGCATTCAAAGATGATGTCGCCCCAAAGGTTGGTTGTATATTCAATTGAATTGCTATATGTTTATTTGATGGTAATTTAATGAATGCTACTCTTGATAATTTGCAGGTAGCATGTGAGAACATGGATTTCCAACTTCCACCCCTCAAGCATGTAATAGAGGTAAGGAACGATTAAACAGTCAGTGTAATGCAGGGCTCAGTTAGTGCCTCCAACTAATTGAGCTTTTATTGTCTTTTCTGTTCTCATTGTGACAGTCCCTCTCTGAATCTAAAATCAATAGTAGTCTGAGGAACATAGTGTGTGAAAGCGTTGTTAACCAGTCTCATGTTCTTACCCAGATCACAGAAGCATGGGAGTGGCTGGGTATGGACATTAGAGGGCCTCTGCCCATTACACCCAACGGGCACCAGTATATCCTGACCTTGACAGACTTCTACTCCAAATGGGTGGAGGCCTTTCCTCTGAGAAGTTGTAGCTCCATAGAGGTGGCACAGCATGTGGCTGAAGTAATCTCCCACTTTGGCTTTCCCTTTGGAATCCTTGTTCGATTGAAGAGGAAGTTTACCAGTAAGGCAAGGCAAAATAGAGTTTTGAGTGTTGTACTTATTCCATCAAGGTTGGTTAATATATATAGTAGTTTTCGCTAGGTCAGTTGGGAGTGACTTTGTACAATCATATTTATGTTTCAGATAAACCTTGCCTTGAACAGTCAGCTGAAGCTGAAAGGGTTCTCCCTCTTATATCGTCATCGGCAAGTCGGATCACTGGATCTGGCCACACAGACCCAAATCAGCAGGTTTGTGTTTTTTTGGTTTTGCTTCATGGTGTGTTTTAAGACATCATAATGTTGAATTTCTTCCTCGACTTTGACACTGGGGGGGGGGCTTTACCACAACAGAATGGTTTCTGATCTTCTGAAAGACCAACCAGACAACTGGGATGTCTGCCTCCCTGCTAAGGTGTTTAGCCTGTGCTTTAATGAGCACCCCAATACGAAGCAGAGGCCCTTTTCTCTGCTGTGCTGTAAAGGACCACAGCCGGTCCCCGCCCCTAGGGATCTATCTGTAGGTTGACCTTCTCCATGATGACTATTCATTTAATTCATTCAAACTTTCAATACTTGTCTAAATGACTTTAATGGTGTTGTGCGATATTGCCCAAAAGTCTTACATTGCCTGAGAATAATAATCAATAGAAATAAAAAACTGGACCGCAGGTGTTTATTTGCTCATAACCATCTCAGTTTGTAACCCAACAAGTCAAGTGAATACTCATGCTTGCCATTGTGCTGTATGTGTTGTACAGTTCAGTCCTGCAGAGCTCAGAGAGACTTCCTTTGCAGTCCAGTCAAATGAAGAGGGTGGGAAGGACACCGATATGCAAGGTGGGTGCAATCCGTGTGCTGTACGATCTATCACACTCCAAATGGAACTGTGCCTTTACGGAAAACAGAGTTTGTTCTGGTATAGACAGGGTCTACGGCTCAACGCTGCCCCCCAGCTTTGCAGATTCTCTGGTTTTACTGAATAGAATGATGCAATGCAAATTACGTCATAAAATGTGATTTTGCCTGACACAAAGAAAAACAACATAACGAGCATGTGAGAAGCGGGTCATGAAGGTAATGCTGTCAGGACTCAAAGGATAACGTCTCATGCGTCACAGTTAGCTAACATAGTAAATTAGTTAGACCAATATCCTTGTTCTTCTACACAAATTTAAAATGGACTGCATTTTTACAACTCAGATTGGTGTTTTATTGTTAGCCTTCAAATACTTAATTACGATTAATTAATGTTGCTCCAAATTAGCCCCTGCTGCTCTAAAGTTCTTCTTGCAGCTTTATTTGAGTGTCACATCTTTAAAAAGGAATGGCTATCCACAATTTACTTATTTGTTTCTAAACATATACTAAATAGCTACAATAGCTACCTAGTCACAACTCATCATAGTGACAAGACATACAGACATGCTCAAATTTGTTGGTACCCCTCCACAAACAATTTTTTCACAAATAACTTGAAATTGACAAAAGTAATTGAGATGGAGCTTTCTGACACTGGCTGTATGTTTTTCACCAGAATGCCTTGATAGTCTTGATATTTAATTGTGCCCTGCAAGGATTCGAGGCACCCTGTTCCAGATGCAGCAAAGCAGCACCAAAACATAACCAAGCCTCCTATGTGTTTCACTGTAGGAATGGTATTCTTTTCTTTGTACGCTTCATTTTGTCGTCTGCGAACATTGAGCTGAGGTGACTTGCCAAAAAGCTCCAGTTTTGACTCATTTGTACAAAGGTCATTCTCCCGGAATTTCATAAGTTGAGTCCTCCTAGGTCTTCTTCCATGCCCACTTTTGCTCAAACTGGGTCGATCTGAAACTGATGTACCTTTACAGAGTTCAGCTTTTATCTCTTTGGCAGTTATTTTTAATTTTCTTCTACCATTCCCACTGTCCTTCTGTTTAATCTGTGTGGGGAGGTTGGCTACAGTTCCACGGACCTTGAACTTCTTAATAATATTTGCATCTGTTGTCACAGGAACATAAAGCTGCTTGGAGATGGTCTTGTAGCCTTTACCATGCCTGTCTATTTTCTTTCTGATCTCTTTAGACAACTCTCTCATTTGCTTCATAAGGTCCATGTTCAGTGTGGTGCACACAGTGATACCAAACAGCACAGTGACAACTCTTCTCCATTTAAATAGGCTTAATTACTGATTACATTATTGGAGGCATGTGTGATACTAATAAAGAAAACAACTGGTTTAAAATTTCACTATAATCCAATCATTTATTATCTATTCTAGGGGGTACCAACAAAAGTGTCCAGGCCATTTTAGAATATCCTTGGTGAATATGCAATAGTTTATCCATTTTCACAGCTCCCTTGCTTTATTCTATGACTTACCAAGGGCATGCAGGTATACATAATACGGTAGGTTTTAATTTCATCTTTTTTTTAGGAGGAATTATTTAAATGAGCTATAAGGGAATCAACAAATTTGAGCATGGCTGTACCTTCTTTTCCATGTGGCTTTTGCCTGTTCAGACTGCATGGAAAAAAGATTTGAATCTGATATGGGAAAGAAATAGGATTTGAATAACTGTAGTCTGCTAGAGAGAAAGTCTGTTAACTATTTAACGTCATATTGTAACTGTCTAACTGTTAAGTATATGGTTACACTTTAACTGTAGATGCATTACATATATTTGTTCTATTCATAAACTATTAAAAACAAAGTAAATGCTCTGTAAGATTAGGGTGAGGTTTAGAATGGTTAGGTAAAGGGTTAAGGTTGGAGATAAGTTTTCAGGTTGGGTTAGTAGATAGTTCATAAAATTGCTTTTGATCTGTAAAGCCTCAACAAATTGACTATACAAATACTGTGTTACCACAATTATCATTTACTTATCATAGTTGTTGCAATTTGTTGCAAAATGTTTTTGATCATGTTGTGTTCCTATATATCTGGGATTTTTTTCAGAAATGGTTTGCATTGAATCTGGAAAGGAAATGTCTGGAAAAAGCACAATAACAAGGATCTCCTTCCTTCGGGAAAACACTGACTGTAATGCTGGTCCAGATGATTACACAGACACTTACTGTCTAACGGAGGCTGGCCCGGACTGTCCGGCGGAGGCTGGCCCGGACTGTCCGGCGGAGGCTGGCCCGGACTGTCCGGCGGAGGCTGGCCCGGACTGTCCGGCGGAGGCTGGCCCGGAATGTCCGGCGGAGGCTGGCCCGGACTGTCCGGCGGAGGCTGGCCCGGACTGTCCGGCGGAGGCTGGCCCGGACTGTCCGGCGGAGGCTGGCCCGGACTGTCCGGCGGAGGCTGGCCCGGACTGTCCGGCGGAGGCTGGCCCGGACTGTCCGGCGGAGGCTGGCCCGGACTTTAACGCGGATGTTGGCCCGCACTTTCACGCAGATGTTGGCCCAGATGTTGGCACGGATGGTAGGAGTAAAATGTATTTCTGTAACAAATTGCTGGTGTGAACAAGTCTTTACTGTGTTTACTGTTTTGTATTATATTGCAGGTGCTTGGCCTGTTCATATTTGGTCTCATTTGTTGATTATGTTTTCTTTTGTATCTTTCATTTCAGCCATGGTTGGCATTGAATCTGTACTTCAGAGTAACACTGACAGTTACATGAACCCAAGTTGTGGTCCAGACAGTCACCCCAACACCAACAGTTGCACTGAAATTAACATGGACTGTGAACCATTGTCTGAAGATCCCCATGCCATGGAAGACTGAAGAATTATTCAGATGAGCGCTTAGCTGTGCACAGTCCTGTTGAAATGTTTTTCAGATTGTGATAGTTTTGAAAAGAAAAACTTTTGGTTCAATGTTTGACCAAAGCATGATAAGAATACAAGTCAGGAGTTTCCCTAATTGGATCCATTTAGTAACAGCAAAAACATCTTGAATTACACACTAACACAGCTTTCTTTTGAAAGTAGTCTGTTTTACACTGTAAACATTGTTTTGTTAGATATATTTACAATTACACAAGATACATAATCTTGACTACAGAGGACAGGAAGATTGATGTTATTAATGTCTAACTATTTTCCATAACGTGTGTAGAAGCCATGGCTACAGTTGACAGCTGAGTATTCCGTATGCCAGTATTGTAAAATAAAGTTTGGAAAACCAACCATGTTAAATACTTGTGTTGTGTTCGGTGCTAGTGGGAGAATTGGTCAATAAGGTTCCACATTTGTGGAGCTAAGAATTTGTAGATTACTTTACTCATTTTAGGTTTTGAAAATCAATGTAATTTTCTTGATCAGCTATATTGCATTTCATATATTGTATCTTCATACATGGCAATGAGAAATATTTTATCATACTCTTGAAATGTTATGTATTTATATGTAATATGGGATTCTATTTTAGCATTGTTGGGGTAAAAAACTAAACAAAAACATATTGAGTTGGTACATCATATTGCTCATATGTATAGGGGAATTTTAATAAAAATATTTCATATTTAATGTAAATTATTAATTAATATAAATATATATATATATATTAATTAATAATTTAAATTAAATATGAATATATATATATATATATATATATATACACATCATTAAATATATAACATTTAATTGTGTATGTCTACAGTTAACGAATTTATTTCACAAAATAATATGTCACAATTTATTTAATCTGTCATTATTGAATCCGTCACTGTCACCCATCAAAGTTGTATGATATTATCGGATTGCAACATTGCAATCCGAAACCTCCGCGTGTGTCCTGGACTGCCAGGGACTCCAGCATTGCAGCGTCTTCGATTTTATCCCTTAATTTTTCTAATATATGTAATAAATTGGGCATTTTCAAGTTAATTTGCAGTTGTAAACATTTTCCTCACCAAGTCATCCAGTGCAGCCATATTTATGCCTAAACGCCACAGAATATGCGGATACACCAATAAAAAAAAACGACTCTGTAGAGCCCGACCTTCCAACTTTGATGAGTGAAAGTGAACGATTCAATGAAGGATTCAGACAGATTTCACAATGACTGCACTGTTAAATGAAATATTGAATAAATCATTAAATGTAGAAATACACCATTCAATATGATACATAGTTCCTTTTATTTATTATTTAAATATTTAAATTTTTATTATATTATTTAATGGAGTATATATTTATTTAATAGTCCCTAAAATGCCTCCATACATATGACCCCTCTTGGCAATTCTTACGTCGCCTTGGTTCCGCGGTTTGATGAAAGCGTTTTGTGATTATTCTCGCAGTGCAGCGTGGGATAGCGGAGGCGACGGTGCAACCGATCGAGTGAAATGGTGAGGAAGAGAAAAATAATCTATTTTTAAAAACTAGCATTAACTTGACATCTGTGTGGCTAACTGCCACTTTCTTTAACTAAAAATGGACGTATAGGAACCGTTGGAATTCAATCCAATAAAACATATAATTGGTAAAGGATAGATATGGATCCCTTTGTTTCGCAGGTTAATGCTAGCTAGCAGATCAGCTGCAATAAGCTTTTTGTTATGGTATGGTTTGCTAACAAGAAAATACCTAATACTAGCTAGTTATCGGTGGTTCACTTTCTGACATTTAGCCAACGTATTACCCTCGGTGATCCTAATTGTCCATGAAAACAAACGTTGCTGTACTGTAGGTAAGCTAACTAGCTATCGTATGTTCACGATAGACAACTAGGTGGCTACTATTAAGACGGCTAATTACTAGCTACCGTTAGCTGATAAGCTGCAGTTACTTGGCAAGTTAACAATGTATCGCAATTGACGCATCGGGTGAGGTAGTTTACCGGGGAATTAACTAAAGCTGGCTAAAATATCAACATAGTTGCCAACTACTCTGTCAAGTATACCTACAGTGCTTTACTACAGTACACAACGCAAGCGTAGTTAGCAGAAGTTATTAATTGGTAGTTAGCTAATATTTGGTAACTTACTAGCTGACTTAAGTGTATTGGAATTTGGATAGCAAACTGTTTCCTACCAATAAGTCGTTACCAACCATGTAGTCGATGGTAATGGACCAGCTAGCAGCTTAAGTATCTGGTATTAAGGTTAGGTAAAATCAGTTTATCTGTATTTTTCTCTTAGTCAACAGAAATATTAGCATTTTCCTCTTTATGGGAAGATAGTTGAAACCTACTCGTCCCTAGACTTGTCTTCTATTCAAATATTTGGTGGACCCAGGTTTGGTGGCTGTCGTCAAATGATTAAACCGTTTTTTTCTTATGCACCCGATTAATTAAACTTTTCTTTCCCCACCTTCCCATGGCCACGTATGCCTTTCATTAGATCGGTACGGTCATATCTCCAGCACTTAAACCATTCAGGTGGCAGGTTTTGCAGCTCTGTTTTTCTTCCGAGGTATTAAAAACATTTAAGATGTTTTAGGATGGGCTTCCTCACACACTGTAGGGCATTAAGTACTAGACTGAGTGAAATGTCAAGGGTAGCATCACATGTTTATCAGTCCTATTCCTGGTTTCTTGGCGTTACCTGGTCTGGAAATTAGGGGAACATGCCCTAACTGTCTGGAACAAGCGTAACTGTATTTTGGGCAAATGACTTTATCCATCTCATTTCCTTTTTTTTCTTTAGGATGTGTTTCTGATGATCCGGCGTCATAAGACGACCATCTTCACGGATGCCAAAGAGTCCACTACTGTCTATGAGCTGAAGCGCATAGTGGAGGGTATTCTAAAGAGGGCACCTGAGGAACAGAGGCTTTATAAGGTATATGTGCATGTATAGCACTTGTTTAGGACGGCTACTAAGTGGGAGAAAAAGAATCACAATGGCCAGGACAATGAAAATGATTTGTTTTCCTCAATACAGAATTTTCCTGGTTTAGAAAGTAATTTTCATTAACTAAAACAATCCCGAAAGTGTCATTTGTGTCCTATATATGCAGTTATGTGCTTAGACTAAATCTGCTGTACTCAAGTAGTATTTGGGAAGGTCTGGTTACGCATTTACTAGGTGAGAAAAGTCTGAACGGCTAGTTATTTATCGGCTTAATAACAACCCCCACCGTGCAACTTCTTCAACCTAAACTTGTTACTATGTGTCATGTTGGTTGACTATTGATGTTCATCAGAAGGTCTTATTTCTTTAAAAAATTTAATAATAATAATCTGGACCGGCAGTTTGTACAATCTACTGATTAGTTGCAGTCTTCTATTTGGCTGGATTAAATGAATTGTTTTTGCATTATTGGACGTGTTGTAAAATATTGACCCTGGCTCTGACATCTCTTAGGATGACATGTTGCTGGAGGATAGTAAGACACTCGGAGACTGTGGCTTCACAAACCAGACAGCCAGACCTCAGGCCCCAGCCACTGTTGGTTTAGCTTTCCGTCTTGGTGGTGAGTGTTTATATACCATTATTTAATCAGGGAGAAAACATTGAGAATGCATACTCTTTTGCAAGTGTGCTCTGTTTACATAATTGTTCTTTTCCCAACTATTGATAAAGAGCACGCACGCAAACATTTCTACAAGCAACCACATAACCATACAGCACATTTCTTCTCAAGTGAAAATTCCTGCAGTGATTTACATTTATGTAGGGTCCCAAGGCATTCCATACTGAGCACGTTATTGCATAAAATGTATGGTTACTGCGTTCTTGACAATAAGGGTTACATCTGATGTACGTGACAGTGAGGGTTACATCTGATGTACGTGACAGTGAGGGTTACATCTGATGTACGTGACAGTGAGGGTTACATCTGATGTATGTGACTGAGGGTTATATCTGATGTACGTGACAGTGAGGGTTACATCTGATGTACGTGACAGTGAGAGTTACCGCGTTGGGGACTGTGAGGGTTACCGCGTTGGGGACAGTGAGGGTTACCGCGTTGGGGACAGTGAGGGTTACCGCGTTGGGGACAGTGAGGGTTACCGCGTTGGGGACAGTGAGGGTTACCGCGTTGGGGACAGTGAGGGTTACCGCGTTGGGGACAGTGAGGGTTACCGCGTTGGGGACTGTGAGGGTTACCGCGTTGGGGACTGTGAGGGTTACCGCGTTGGGGACTGTGAGGGTTACCGCGTTGGGGACTGTGAGGGTTACCGCGTTGGTAACAGTCGCTTACTTAGTTAATGCAAGTGATATCCCTATACTATAAAACAGACATGTGAACTGGATGGTTTGTTTTCAGACAGATTTATCTGTTTTACATGACATATTCTCAGCAAGCCAAATACCAATATACTTATAATTGGTATTGGCAAAGCCTTTTGAGTTATTGATACTACAGAATAGCATGTGCATATATGAATTACTCATGTAGGATTACTGAGTTATTACATCTTGAAAATCTAAGGATTATGTTGGTTTATGGATAAACAAAATGCATTCAGAATTAAAAATACAAAAATTCTAGATTTCCAATTAGTGATTTTCAATATGTGTTTACAATGGTGGACTCTATGTAACCTTGAACTAGACCTTTGTGCACTTCATCTGATGTAACCTTGTACTAGGCCACAGGTGTCAAACCGGATCCACGGAGGGCCGAGTGTCTGCAGGTTTTCGCTGTCACCTTGTACTTGATTGATTAATTATGTCACTGATTGGTTAGGTCTACCCTCACCTGGTTGTTTAGGTCTGAACTGGGAACCAATTTACAGGAAAAGACAAAAACCTGCAGACACACGGCCCTCCGAGGAACCGGTTTGACACCCCTGTACTAGGCCTTTGTGCACTTCATCCGATGTTACCTTGGACTAGGCCTTTGTGCACTTCATCCGATGTAACCTTGGACTAGGCCTTTGTGGACTTGTAGTGTAGTTAAATATTCAGGAATGCATTCATGTTTGTTTCTTTTAGTATTTGGCCTGTTTCAGAATGTTAACTTTTTGTTGAGTTGAAAGGCAACTTTTTCTAAATAGTTGGCTGTGAAAATCAAACTCAAGTACATTCCTTCTTAAGCCCATGACTTGCTTTCTGTTGATACTTCTCACCCTCGCCTTATCACCTGAATCTCTTGTCTCCTACAGATGATGCATTTGAGCAGCTGAGAGTTGAGCCCTTTTCCAGCCCCCCTGAGCTCCCTGACGTCATGAAGCCTCAGGACTCCGGCAGCACAGCCAATGAGCAGGCTGTACAGTGAAAGAAGGAAGCAGGGAGGGAGGAAGGAAGGGAGGACATGGTCAAGGGGAGGGGTGAAGTCTGGGAAGTGGTGCTTGTGGTTAGATGGACAGGCTTTACAGACTGCAGTAGGGTAACATACGAGTATCTGTGATATCTTTCACTCTGCAGGAAGAACATGAACTCCTTCTTTCAGACGGGCGGGGGGGGGTTGGGGTTGGTTATTTGCAAACACACATGCTGTCACATTTTTCCTGAACTAGACTCATGCATGTTTAGATACACATAACATTTCTGATATGTCGTGCAACTGTTTCTCAGTAATATGGTTGGTTTAAACAAGACCACATGTTAATCAGACTTCTCATTTAATTCATACAGGCCTTGTTTTGGTTGTTTTGTAGAGGGTATAGCCTTATGTGATTTGTATTTTTGGGCTTGATTGCGATTTGATGGGAGTGGCTGTTATTCTTTTTGAATATCCTCTTTTCCTCTTTTCTATGCTAGTTTCATTTATATTTGTGTTTCTTTATTCAATATTAATGTTATAATTTAGCATTTTTAATTATTCATTGGGTTGGTTGAGCAACAGCAAGGGTTTGTGAGTTTGTATGGTAGTAGCATATCTATAGAACATGTGCATGAAATGGATCTGAAATAAATGTTGACGCCAGGACATATAATGTATAGCAGAATACGAGTACTTGCACACAGAGTCAAAACACACAGGATAATGTGAAGTTGTACCATCGTTCAAAATGTCATTTCAGTTAAAAGGTATTCTGTTTCCCACTTTTTTTATTTATTTTGTATTTGTTTTGCTTGTTTAACTTTTTACCTTTCACTGAACTTCCTGTGTCTGTTTTCCTGATTCTCTGTAAAAAAAAAAAAAAAAAAAACATGTTTACTAATTGATCATTTGACCAACACTCCCCCAACCCAGTTTTTTTTTTTTTTTTACAAAACCAAAGGGGAAGAGGAAATTGGAACTATTGTTTTGTTTAGAGATCTTCAACTTCATTGATAAACATTAGGGGTGAAATTGAAATGGGTGTAAAACGGGCTGCCCAAGAACCCCAGAATTGGGTTTCTGGGTTAAGATCATGCCCTTTTAGATCAAATGGCAATTGTTTGCCAACAAACTCATAAAAACAGGACTTTATGATACAAGCAACATCTGTTATTGTCTCCAGTTGACATTTAAACATTTCTTTTTCACTTGCTGTGTGTGATTTGTTATTGTTTTTTTAATGCACTTTATTTTGTAAAATGCGTTGTCCTGTTTTTTACGTAACATAATTGTCGTATTATCAGATCTAGAGGTATTTTCAACAGTAAAATTGGATGCGTTTCGTGGTTTTTACGACAACATGCTGCGTTCTACTACCAAAAGTATTCAACGTCTATGGCGTTCGTCTCACGTCATTAATTTTGGCACACGTTATTGCAAATTACACCAAGCTGGATATTCTATTGGACAATTCTGGTTAGGGGCTGCTTCCGTTTACACAACACATCTCATGGCATAATGAATATACCCAAGCAGTTCGTTTTTCTTTTTTTATCAAAAGTTAAGGAAGCTGGCAAACTGAGGACTTTATTTTGAGTGTTACTGGTGACTAGTAAATTATATTATTTGCAATTAAGATCAACACCAATTATAGCGAACTCTAATAGCTAACTACCATTTGTTTATCTTTTACTAAAAAGCTAATGCTACTTTGCAGCCATTTTCGCTAGCTGGCTGGTAATTTGTGGAACTACGTAAAACTATTAGCTCCAAATATATGTTATTTATATCGTGTTGGTGTCCATTAAACGGGCATTGTTCTCAGCGCAACGCAAGATCATGGATAACTCTTACGCCGAATCGGCTGGTCGATCCGTCCTCGAAATGATGCAGCGTGAATGGGAGCCACTTTCTCAAGGCGAATTGGACCAACGCCTGGACCAAGCCGTGGAGGACATTCTGGAAGCAAATCTCCTATCCAAGATTCTGGGAGATGCCGGACCAATCTACATGCAGCTGTCGCAGAAGGTGCAAGAACCCCAAGTGCAAAATCCAATTCAAACAACAGAAGTTCTCGATATACCTTTTCCGCACATGGAACAGGAATCTCAAGATCAAACGTCAAATGGGGCTCAGGAATACTCCGCAGTTCAGGTAGTTCCTCACGGTCCCTTTTTTTCCCCATTCTTACTTTAATGCAGATTTAAGATGACATCTCTTTCCAAATGTATCTCCATGGATCTGTTTGTTTTTATTCCTCAGTACATCATGAATCTACTCCAGAATTCAAACTCAAAATACAACCAGAGCCGCATGGCAGGACGTGCCCGGTTATCCCTATCCCACACTGTACTTCTGTCACTCACCCTTCTTTCCAATCGCGTTAGCTATCGGTCTGTCTCTACCACTTTCCGCCTGGAGAAGGGAAACATCCATAGAATATTCTTTTCATTCTGTGAACGTGTGAACATGCTTCAGGACCAAAAAATTACATGGCCAATTGGTATGTAGTTCGCTCCTAATTGTGGATCAATTATTGTCCTGAAATGTGCACCCTTAAACAATTTACATGCTATTTTCTACACCCATGTTTTGTTTCTTGCCCTTTCACCTCCAGGGATAAATGCTGTAGAAAACCTTCCTCCTCTTTCCAGTCTGCTGGGGAAAGCCAGGGGGCTTGAAGAGAAGGGGGTCCCCAGGATCCTGGGAGTCTTGGGGCACACGCGCATCCCTATACGCCTACCTATTGGCAAACAGGATGTAGAAAGCAAGGTCCCTCAGTTAAAGAGGATGAAAAAAGAGGCCCATCCTGACTCCTGGCTGAACCTGGAGCTGGTGTGTAACCATGAAGGCCGATTGATGCACTGCAGAATCAGCAAAGGATCTGACCTGGATAGAGCCAGTTCTTTGAGGGACAAACTAAAGCACAACCCTGAGATGGTGCCTCCGGGTACCTGCCTAGTGGCTAAAGTTGGATACCCAGCCTCTTTCCAAATTTTGACACCGTATGTAGTGGGTCGAGGCTCCAGGGAAAATCTTTACAACCGGTCCCTAGAAGCCCATTTTGAACTCTTGGACCAGGCTGTGGCTGACATGAAAGCCAGATTCCAAAGGCTCAGGTATTTAGACATGGGTAACTATGAGAGAGCCAAAGCAGTTGTCCTGACTGCCTGCATACTCCACAATGTATTTATTGATATGGGAGAAGTGAGAAAGGGACAGGTTGAGAGGGAGGCTGGAGCACAAGAGGAAGAGGGAGACTGTGATGAAGAGGGTGTGAGGAGAAGAGAAGCCATTGCTGATTTGCTCTATAAAGAATTGGAATCTGGAACTACGTAATGCTGTGTTGGATTGATAATGGTTCATAAACAATGCTTCTAAAGCTATGCAGGATTCATAGATATGTAAGACAAAATTATGTAGCAACATCCTCCTGAGAGCCAGTGGGGAAAATGGTTCTCGGATGTGTTTTAAATTTTATATTCTAAATGTTTGCAGTTCTAATTACAACTTAAAAAACGTTTTGGGGGGTTTTGAAATGATAATTTGGTTTATATAATGTCCTCTGTACTGAATGTCAGGACCAGAACATAATCGTGAACATGTCATCTACAGAGGACAGAAATTAATGTCTGAGTTTCAGGAGGATAAACCCATATATAGTTATTGAATGGGCAAGGACTGGAATTACTTTCTTTGAATGAAGATAAACAGCGTTTGTTTTATTTTAAAGAGTATCTGAGCAATATTTTGTATTTTCATATGTAGGATTATTTGTATCCCATTGAAAAACTACTGTATGTTCATGAAATCCATTGTAGGCTCCTTATTTACAGGGAGTTTTTCCTTTGATAAATTTGGTTTAATATTGTGTGCATATTAACTTAGTACAGTGTAATAAAATAGTATACAATGACAGAGACAAAGTAAATGCATGGTTGAAACACTTTTTTTCTTCTTTAAGATACAGTCTTTTGTTCCATGTACAACCTTCCATTCATCACACTAAATCTAAAGGATGCTTGTTCAGTGCCACTTTTGCTCTGGTGTGCTACTCCTTTGTCAGCTGGGCACTGTTTTGACTCTGCGACAAGCTGGAAATGGCACGAGCTAGGTTGTTGATAGCTTCTATTTTCCTTTCCTCCAGGGCCTTCTGCTGGGCCCACATGTTCATCTTCCTCTCCTGCAGTTCCATGTACAGCTGCAGAACATCCTGGGGGGGGCGGGAGGTGAAGGGGGCTGGTGTCAGGGAGGGCGTTGGAAGGATTGGGGTAAATCGCTTGCTGGCAATAGACTTGCCCAGCTTGGTACCGTTGAGTTTGTTCCTGCGCTGTGCGTCTATCTCCTCCCGGCTTTTTCCCAGGACCTCATGCATTGCCTTGAAAAACTCCCAGTGAACACTTTGCACTCCTAGTCTCTTAGCCCGCTCAGCGTTCTTCCTATACGTGGCCAGCATATTCCGCCACTTCAGGTCGCACTCATAGGCCTTGACTGTAACATCTGGGTTCCCAGTTGCCCTTAGCTTGGCTGTAACCCTCTCAGCCACGGTCTCCCATAACTTCTTTTTCTTGCACACAGGCTGGTTAAAGTCCTGGTCCATTTCTAGGCGGGACTGGACAAGTTGCCATGTCGCTTGTAAGGTCCATACAAACTCTGATGTTAAAGATGGAATGTATTATTAAAAATATATTTTTGGTACGTTTTCATGCATTTTTCATGTAACCTGTTTAAAGAAATGACCTATTTAGAAACTTTGAAAACACCAATTGTTTCTGATTAATACCGGTGATTGCAACCAAATCGTACTCCTCGCATAAAACGATGAATGGATGCAATCTGCTGACAAGATGCACTGACCTGCTTTCGATTTATCGGGATCCAAACTGGACACCGCTGTAGTTTCATCTACTTCAACACTCTCTGTTACAATTGTCTCAATTTCCATATTGTTAACTAATGACAAAGCAAGTTGTTGGAGAGTGCATATGACAAGCGATTCTATTGAATCAATTAACAACTATACCAAAACAGCGATGATTTTTCTCGCATCAACTAAAACGATGAATATAACAACTCCACACTTGTTTCTACCACCTCCCACGGATTGTAGCCATTACACTATACAGCAATATGGAATATGTAGTTTTCGCACTTCTGCTGAAACGAGATTTGTTTTGCTTATCAAACAACATTCCCTGGTTTGTTTATATATATATATTAACGAGACTGTATATATTACTGTGTTCATGAATATTTTGTCCATAAATAAAAATGGCTTAATTAGGGTAATGGGAAAACAGTTACGACTACAAAGACCAAGATGAAATGGAACGACCCACCCCTTTGCACATCCCTCCCCCTTTTCCTGGCCGCGTCTTGTTTATCGTCCAGCTAAAACATGGCGATAGCGGCTAGCTAAGACGATTATTTTTCGTTTTATTAAATTAATTAGGCCGGTGGGAATGATTGATAACTACAAATTCTTTATTGCTCTTGAAATTGGTGTTAAAATCATAGCTTTGTATTACTTATATTTTCTTCATAAGTCATCGTAATTGTTGGTTGGGCCTTCTCTCGTTAAGAAGCCTTTTCTAGGGAGTGGACGAGAGGTTTACAAACTCCAACTACCAGCATTGCTAAGAGGTGGGGTTAAAGGGTAAATTATTCAAGTTGTCATGCTGGTATAAATACGGTGAAGGGATAAATGGGACGCAGAGCGATGTTTTCATTGGAAGTCAAACTGTTATAACAAAGTTTATTTTCTTCACATAATTTATGTTTTACTTAATTTAACAAGCCCACAATGTAGTTACTCATGATCGATTTTTATGTTTTGTTGGTTACACTGCTTAACATTTAGAAATTGTATTTTTCGGGTTAACAAGTTGTTAATGCTAACGGCTACACTCCATTTGTATAAGCTGGTAGCATAGCTAGCATACAGATTGGTGGTTGTAGAAAAAATATTTTTGTTTAAGTTCCCTCCATTGGAGACGATGACATGGGGAAAAATGTTGACATTTATAAAAACATCACACTCACATTTTATCTCAATATTGTGTGAAATGTAGCCACAAATCATAGTATCAATGTGGGGTAATTAGTCTCAGACTATGAAGAGGTCCAACGACTGCATCTTTGAACCACGCGTTTCCACGACAATTACATTATTTGGGAGTTCTATTAATAAATTTAGTACATCCATTTTTTTATACTTTTGGTTTTCCATAATGTTTTTACATTGGAAAGATTAAAATAACAGCACTTTTTATTTAGCGAAAATGTTTAATGTAATCTTCAATGATATAATGTAGAGAAAGTCAAATGAACTAAAATACTATACCTAATTTCTGTCCCTCTACCCCATCAGCATTCATGCCATCACTTTCTGTTCAAAGTGACTGGTCAGGATAAGCAGAAGTGCTTGTGGGTTGGAAGCCATTCAGGTTATCATGGCCTCAAAACCTGTGCCTGGGAGCCGGAAAAATGGGACGAGCAATGCCGTAGAAGATTCTTCAGCTTCCCCCGAGTCTTCTCTGACTTGGTGCCTGTCTCAACTCTCGAAACCCGGGAGAGCCACAGCTGAGCGCCAAGAGCCAGGGACAGGGGGGCCAGACTCTAGTGGACCCAGAGAGCTAGACAAGAGGGTCAAAGTTGGGCAGTGGCGAGCACTGGTGGCCATCCGTACGCAGCATATTAAAACAGGAAACAGTGGGATTGCCCGATTCCGAGGCCAGGGTGGACTACGCCTCCTCATGGACCTGCTCAAGCACCCTGAATGTTCCAGGAAAACTCTGGACCTAGCCCTCAGCATCCTGGCCAACTGCTGCACTGAAAGACAGACACGAGTCGAGGTAAGATGGAAGGTTGTAGGACCAATCAACTCTAAATCTATTGAAAATACATGTTTAGTATGACAAGTGATCAATTACATAATGAGATGGAATTTTTTATCTCCCCTTAAAGGTTAGGAAGCTTGATGGAATAGCTACCGTAGGTAAGTAACTATCACAAGATTTTCAAATGATAAATTTCACATACTGACAGTTTCAGAAATGTAAGTGTGCACTATATTTCTCAGTGGATATTTTGAGGAAGAATGTAGCCATGGTGACGATCCAGAACAGAGCAGCCCGGGCGTTGGGTAACTTGGCCATGGACCCAGAGAGTTCAACGCTCATCCACTCAGCCGGTATGTCTTATCGACCTTTTCTTGTGTCCTCATGTCACTTTCTGATAGTGGCCATTTTCTGTCTGGTAGAACTTGCAGTACAGATTTTGTAAAAAAGAAATGTGACTGTCTTCTCTCCTGGCAGGTGGCATTCAACTCCTGCTCCTCTGTGTCTCGATGGCATCCTCCCCATCCTCTCCTTCTGATGACCCCTTGGAAGCCCCCTCCCCTAAAATAGAATGTGCCCAGTCTGCTGCCCGTGCCATCCTCTACCTCGCAGACACCCCATCAAACCGCCTTTTGCTGCTCACCCAGGGTACTATGAGTGCCCTAGCTCCGCTTATCGCTCCAGAGTACCCTCTGGGCCTGAAGAGGGCAGCTCTCCGAACCCTCCATGAGCTCACCAGGGGCTGTGGTGTTGAGTGTGCCAGAGAAGTGTCCCGGTCTGGGGTTCTGGCTCAGCTAGGTGTCATGGCTTTGGGGGAGGCCGGAAAGCCTTTTGAGGAACTGGCTTTGAAAACGCTTGCCAACATGTGCACTCAAGGCTGCTTACGTCCTCTGGTGGGATCCCTGGGTGTCATCCAGAAGTTTACGCAGGAGGTAAAGAAGGACAGCCTGAAGTCTGTTGTGTTCCTTAAGGCACTGTGCTTATGCTGCAAAGAGGCAGTGAACCGGGCCAAGGTGAAAGAGAGTGGAGGGTTGGAGGTATTGATTGGCTTCCTGGGTGTCCATCGGAGCCACCCTCTTGCCCGATTGGTCATTCTGGCTTGTGTGGACTTTGTTTATGATGAAGCTGCTCTGGAACAGTTACAAGATCTGGGACTAGTCCCTCTCCTAGTCGCTCGGTTAGTGGAGCTGGCTAAAGGTGAGGAGCCGTCTCTTGGGAAGACCGATGTGAGTGCTTCCTCCGCCATCTCTGCTTCAGAGCTGCTGTCTACAACGTGTTTTGACTCATTTGACTTCCCACCCCCTGAGGGAAACAGGAAAGAGGAGATGGGGAAAGAGCATGTCCTTGGGTCATCAAGCTTTCTAAGTCTGAGGTGAGCGAACTAACACACCTTTTCTCTTGTCTGAGTTTGTACACCTGTGATTTTATTTGAATGTTTAAAAATGTTTAGATTTCAATTTGCTGCCCCTTCAGATCCTGGTTGGTGTCTGAGGGATTGATCTCATCTGAGGGGGATCTCCTTGACTCTCCTGGGGGCACGGAGGCAGATTGGGTTGTTCCCTCTTCTTCTCCCCATACCTCGTCCTCTAGCTGTTATTCCCCTTTAAAAGGCTCCTCTCCTACATCACCCAGATCACCACCTTCCTCTACACCCTTAGCCCCCCCCAAACCTGGGACGGCTTCCACCCCCTGTGCATCAACAAGCGATCCAGCTCAGGTCCGCGTTCCGTCTCCCACGAAAGCCACCGACCTGTCTGCATTGGTCCCTCTACCCTCCTCTACCTCCACCCCCCAAGGCCAGCCCGGTGCCTGGAGCTCTTCCCTTCCTTCCCCCACTAAGCCGCCGCTCACTCCCGCCTCCCCATCCAAGTTCTCCCCCCAGAGGAAAAGGCCCCGGGTGACTTCAACCGGCCGCTCCAGTGTGGTGCCCCTCGACACCCCTCCCTCGGTGTCCCGACCTCAGGCGTACCACCACCCCTACCACCCTGAGCCCTGGGCCCCGGAGTCGCCCATCCTTCTCCTCCTCTCGCGCTTCTCTCACGCCACCGACCCCAGCGCTGCCCTGGTCAACTCGGGCGTCATCTCTGGCTTACTGTTTTACCTCAGCCAGCACCAAGACCCCAGCGGCCGGTGCTTCCGCATGCTGTGCAGGCTGAGCTGCAACCCCAACTGTCTGCAGGCGCTGGTCCGGACCGGCTCCGTGGCCCTGATCCGCCACCACCTCGTCCAGAGGGGGAGTGACCCGGAGAGCTGGGGAGCCGGAGAGAGGCAGACCGATAGAGTCAAGGCCAAGGTGAAGCAGCTCGGTAAGTTCCGGTGGTGGTGTGTCCTATCGTGGCACATTTCTTAATCAATACGATCTAATTTGTAACCATTTGCAGGTAAGAGTAACAACAAAGGTGTCCAGCACAATTAACAGTTTATTAACAACTTGCAAGGAGAGTCTGGTTCCTCATCACCCAGAGTGACAGGGAAGCATCTCTGCCAATTCCAAAGTTACATACATTCTTAAACACTCAGGTTATTTGCATATGCATTTGGTATATCCCAGTCCAGGGGTGTGTCAAAACGATGTTCCCTTCCTGACCCCAATCTGTTCTCCCCCTATCCTGTGTTTATCCAGGTGCCCCAATAGCCCCTACTCAGGGTGGAAGTATCACCCCCTCATGGCCAAATTCCTATAGATCCATGAACAAGAACAGTGATAAGGAGAACAGATGGGCACAGTGTGATTACAGGATTTAGCATAGAGATAGGTGTCACCAACAAA